>VZRI01002691.1:40762-173182 GCA_013397515.1 Upupa epops
GTCTTCGCGCAAGCAACTTACACGGCCGCGGCTGAACCCCGAGGACTGTCGGGGCGCGACGACGTTTCCTCGTTTTGCGGCTTCCAGCGCCGATCCTTAACTAAGCAGAAATCAAACAAACTCGGGCTCACCCAAAAGTTAGGGTGCCTTTATTTTTTTTCCCCTCTTCCTCCCCCNGTTTTATTTTCATATTACTACGTAAAATACCCTGCAAAATATCCTCAAGGTTTATGGAAATGCTTTTATAGGAAATCAGTTGTAATTGCATTAACTCAGAAGAAAATTTATATTTATAATGGTAGGTAACGAAATAGCCTCGTAGTACCTTTGGTTTTGAATATTTGAATAGATATGCAATCCTGTTAGAGTGCATCATTCTGAAATTTATAGCTTTCCAGTACAAGCTAATTTAAAATAATGAAAAAAATACTGTTTATTCTAGCATTTGTGCATGTCTAGACTGCTTCTTAAACACAAGCTGTGCTGTAAAGTACAGCTAAAGACACAATATATTTCAGCTTTCTTAGTTTGTTTCTGTTTTGCAAGACATAAATCCCCAAACACTCTTAAAGACGCAGAGAACAGCACAGTGTAAGATTTGTTAAGTCTCCAAAATTACAATGAAGAGTTTCTGCAGATTTTTATTACTCAAATACTTTCCTGTTATCAAGGACTGACAACAGATATTTATTCTACAAAGAGTATTCCATCAGACTTGGGCTGATTTTTAACTTCTTTAAGATATCACCTGTATTGCCATCGGTAGCTCCTGACTCATGTCATCAGGCAGCAAAACAGTTCCACAAACTCCTACTTGTGCAAAGTTCCCTTTTGAGTCTTTCAATGTGACCTTTGGGTTTGTGTGTGTGAACTCTCAAAACGTGTGGTATAAAAATTAATGTATGCTATGCATAATTTATAGTATTTACAAAACATTGTCCCTTGACAGCTGAGATGTTAATAAAATTAGTCTGTTCTACCTCCTGCTGTTAGGTGCCGTTGTAGTTGTTCTGGCAGTAGTCCTGCAAGAGGACGAACACCACTGCTGCCTGGCTCTCCCTCAACAACTTGTGTATTGAGAAATCATAAACATTCTGAAAACAATGCAGCCCAAACTCTCTCTATATTATCAACAGATGTATGATGTTTCAAATCTTGGAATGAAAGGAATAGGTGCTATATAACCAGGTGACAAGTGTTCATCTAGACTTGTAGGGGTTTTTTTAGTACCGTATTTGATCTAAAGTGATTTGACCTGAAGTGATGCTAGTTTCTTGGCAAAGAAGTATTTTTACAAATAGTTTAGAAAAAGTGAGCAGCCATTGTGACTTACAGAGAACTGCCAAAGGTGGGGCTCTGAAAGACCCACTGTTTGTGTTCATTATTAAGTTCACATATGAGTATCACTAGGTGTTTATGAAGCACCATGCAGTGTAAAACTTGGGAATTTCATTATTGAGAAGCAACAGTAAAAACACTGATACTGCTCAGAAATCCCAAGTGGGATTTATTTTACATTTCCTCTAAGTAGGGATGAGGGAAAAAGAAGAGAAAGAAACTATTGTTCACATAAGTATATGGAAAATAAAAGTCTTACAGGGATTGAGGCAAAATCCGAGTAAAAGATGTGATATGGTGTAGTTGTGATTTGTTTTCTCAGTTTTTATATTTCTCTGAGAGGAAAAAAAGAAACAAAGCAGAACTCTGTGAGGCCTTCAGCAGAGAAAGACCTCCAACCTTATCTGTCAGCCTGCTGAAAGTAACTTTTTGTTCCCTGCACCAGCCTCTGCACATGCCCCATTCCCAGCAGGGAAGAGGAGGCTCATGTCTCTTACTTCCTTGCATAGAGACATAAAAATGAATTACAATCTTTCTTTGAGGATGTCATCCACAGTGGCTGCTCCACGACTTATCTGGGTGACCAAAGTAAGGCTGCTCAAGCAATATATTTTATGTGACCTTTGCAAAAATGCTGAGAATTCGTCCTACGGGCAGTAAGGTTTTATTAACAGGTCATTCCACAATGACTGTAAAGCTAGTAGTTGTGTAATAGCCATGAGACTTTTCTCCTTTTATTTTGAGAAGTTTAAAACAAAATCAATGTCTATAGAAAGGAGACCCACAGTAATTGCAGTTGGGGAAACACAGGATAAGTCCCATTCTGTGAAACAGCCTGTGAGCCAACCAGCACCCATGGCACAGGGACCTGCCAGTGCATAAAAAGATGTCAGTCAACCATGATGCATCATGTCTTCAAGAATCTGCTGAAGGTGCTGTATGGAAACCATGCTTTGGAGACTTTTTCTCTTAAGTGCAAGTTTTAGAAAGGAATCAAGCTTGACCTTCACACTATGCAGAACTTTGGCTCTGGTCCTAGCTCTTTTCACATATGAATAGTTCCTGTGAGGCCTCTTCATGTGCTTAGAGTAACAAACAATTCTGGGATGTAGACCTTGATTTGAACCAAGTGTAACAGCGATACCTCCTGATACACAGAAATGTTTCACTTCTTAGCAAATAATGTGATTGCTGCATGGACCAACTTCATCTCACTCTGACTCTTTATCTTATGATGTAACTGCTTTATATCAAAAATAGGTTTTTCTCTTTTTGAGGGTACCAGTTCATCTCCAGTACAAGTTAAGCAAGACATCTACTCATACAGCTTGGGTTGGTTGTATTTTAAAAATAACAATTTTCACTAGATTTGACTTCTGGTTGTCAATTTCAAACAGACTTGAGCCTAAACTGCTGGATCCATTGTAGTTTATCCTCAGACACCGCTATGACAAGTGGGATGGGGTATTCTCCCAGGACAGATAGTTTGCTTTGGTGGGATGGCTGAAGCTGTCCCAATTAATCTCTCTTGCACAGGACAACCTACCATGTACATTTCATCTCCTTGTGATACTCAAAGTTCTTTCAGGGGCTTTTCTTTTTTTGCAAGTAGTAACTTTTATTTTCACTAAATCTAAAGCAAAGAGGAAAAGACTATGACAGTGTCCAAACAAAACACTGAAATTCCTTTACATGCCTCTTTTCAGTTCTTCTTTAGGATGTGCCTTGTACAGACTCAGCTAGTTTTGAAATCCATCATTACACAGCTTAACAAAATAAGCGTTTGAAGGATTGACAGCTGGTCCTAATCTGTACAGGCTGTGCCCCAAACACCTAGAGCTGCATTCCTCTTTTTGGTTTTTGTCCTTTTGCTGCTTATGTATGCTTTATTTAATATTTTATTACCAGATTTTCACAAACATTGATGAATGAGTGTAGAGGGCAGGTAGGTGTTGCTCTCAGCATGGTGCTGCACTGCAGCCAGGATATGAACTCTGATTTGTGGGTAATGTTCTGTTGGTACGTAACGAGTCACCTCTGCCACCTCTTTGTATATGGGACAAAAATAAAGAAGTCACAACTTCACTAAATTCACAGAATTTAGGACCCAGTGTAGTAAAACACAGCAGCTGTGTGGTCCAAGTGAAATACAATGTGGAGCTCCCGCCTGGAAGAAAAGGAATTATGTGGGTGCTGTAGTACTGTAGTGTGGTTAAGGGCAGTGGACTGTTCTCTCCATGTCCACGTTCAAAGAATCTTTGAACACAGGAGTGACCAGGTAAGATGAAAACAATTCACTCAGTGACTGGGGCCTTTCAGAAGCTGTTTTTAGAACTCTTCTCATCCTCTTTCTTCCTATACATTTATTTCAGAAAAAATTCTGGCATTTAAACTATACTTAGCCATGAAAGTGACACATCAGCTACACCTTGCTACAGCAAAGAAGGTAGAAGAAGGCTTCTGCGTACGTTTTCATGTTATTTTTAAAGAGGGACACATGTAAAACGCGAACTGATAGGGTAAGAACCATTTCTCTGCTTGTTCACCAGCAGAGTTTCTCACCCCACAGGAAAGCACAGGAAACAAAAACCCTGTTGAATTATTTACTAATAACTATTGCGTTCGCCGCGAATAGCCGACTGCAGGCATCCAGCACAACATTGCCAATCACTCAAGACGCTCAAATTATGAAAATCAACACCGCAAATTAACTATTAAACTGCATTAGCCGTCAGCCAGCAGCGGAACTCACCAGCACAGCCTCCCTCTGCCAACCCCGATCCGATCGCTGCACGAACCGCGTGGCAAGCGATGGGACACGGTAACCGTCCCCATAACCACTCTCACCCAGACCAACCTTCGCAGCGCCCGAAAACGCGCCCACGGGGGCTCCGGTCAAGACTTCCCACCCCGTCCCGGTGGTTCCGGGTAAGCGGGGCCCGACTCGGCGCTAAACGGGGGCGATCCGCGCCCGCTGCCGTTCTCCTACCCGCCTGACCACCCGCAGCCGGTCGCGCCAGAGGCTGCGGCGCAGTCCCGCACTTCCGTCCCACATCCCCCAGACCCTGGCAACGCTGCCAGACCCGAGTTCCCATCCCCTCCGGGCACCGTATCCCCCCGTCCGGGCCGGCAACGGGACTCGATTGGCGCCCGGCAGCTCCCCCGGCTCCGTTTGGGGCTCGGCAGTCTCGCAGCGGGTGGCTGAGCCAGAGAGAGCTATCGTGGTCTCCCCCATCTCCCTCCCCGCCGCTGCCGGGGGCTGCGGGGTGGGCAGGGGCGTGCAGTACCGGGCGGGGGAACCCCCTCGGACCGGCCATTCGCGCCCCTCCGCCCCCCCCGTATCCCCGCCCCTAGCGGTGATGTCACGGGGGCGGAGCCGGTGGCGGCAGCGCGGGCGCGGGCGGAGCGGCAGAGCTGGAGCGGAGCGGAGCCGCCGGGACCGCGCAGGTTCGGGGTGCCGCCGGCAGCGCACCCCCCTCCCAGGGCCCCAGGCAGCAGCAACCGGGACAGCGTTCAGACCCGGGACAGCCCCGCCGGAGCGGGCGAGCGCCCANGCAGAAATCAAACAAACTCGGGCTCACCCAAAAGTTAGGGTGCCTTTATTTTTTTTCCCCTCTTCCTCCCCCTCCCCCCCCTCCCTTTTCTCCCTTTTCTCCCTTTCTTTTCCGCTCCTGTTCCATATGCGAGAGCAGCTCCGGAGCCGCTCCGGGATCACTGCACGGTGCTGGGGATCGCGGATTGGTGGTGCAACGCGGTCCGAGTGCCCTGCTCTGGGGCAGCTCCGCCGCTCCCGACGCTTCGGTGATGCGCTGAGGAGCCCTTGCGGATCCACAGCTTGTGCGGAGAAAGCGCTGGAGGTAAGAAGGGTCTTGGGGGGGGAAAGGGAAATTTTTCTGTCCTGCGATACCTTTTGCCCAACATCCCCCTTCCAGCAGAGCATCGGTAGTTAAGCACGACAGTATCGACAGCTTGGACCTGATCAAGTAAAATGCGAGCCAGCTCTTGGGAAAAGTACACGGCGCTCACAAGTGGCTGCGATAGATGTTATTTATCGTCAGCCGGGTGCCAAGGCACGTTTGCCATGGAGGCTCCCGGCATGGGCAGTGAGCGAACTCCCGGCTCAGGAATGAGGAGATCCGCGGACTCAGCTCTGCTGGGCAGTTGGCATTGGCTGCTGCCTTCGGTTGAACGTGTGGTGGCTCCCAGCACCTCCCTCAGAGCGTCCCATCAGTCAGGTTGATCTGTTGGGTTTTTTTTTTTGCCTAGTATTAACGAGAGAGGGAAGAGGGGTGGACNAACATTTTATTGATGTGATCATAATCCTGTAATGGAGATTGCATTACATGAGGATTGCATCAAAATGCCTTGCTGCTGTGGAGAGGCGAGAGAGCAGGATTGTGCTGGCTTGTAAATGAAGTTCTTTGATTGAAGGATTTTCTTGACTCATGAAGGGGTGACTGTAAGCTTAAAGTTGCTGTATATGTGGAGTACTGGAATGGGATAAAAGCCAGATTGAGCCGAAATATATTTTAATTTACTCCAGCTCTGGGCGCTGTTAGAATTGGTCCAAGGCATTGCAGTGATGCTCAGTGTATTCTTGGTTTCAGCTAGGGAGATTCCAGAAAGGCAAGGAGTGAGCAAGGACAGGAAGGCAGGGAAAGAATAGTACCATTTGGGGATGAGAAGGATGGTTGGTTCGTGACTTTTGCCATAATGGCACAAAGCTTTACAGCCTGCTGGTGACAAGCAGAAACCTTGTAGGCAGTCTGGAAAGGAGAGGATTACTCTCACTTGCTGTAATTGTCCATAAGAAGTAGCTGTGAGGTGGATGTCAAGAGACAAAAAAGGACTCATTTGCCCCCTTCGGAACACTGAAAGAAACTTAAGACAGACAGATGGAGTTGACTGTGCTGGTCCTGTCTTTTTGAGCTTGAGTTGGTAATACATCTGGAGTAATTGTTGCTGCCTTTCTGAGTTGGAGGAGGAGAGGAGATGTTCAAGTTTATTGAACCAAAGCAGAACTGAGGACATTAGGTATTACCATTTCGCCCTTACATTCTTTTTGTACTCATTTATACTGTGGAAGAGCCAACTGAGCCACAGAGAGCAGCACCTTGCTCAACGCTTGCTGAAAGGAAACCTAAAGGGAACAGAAAGATTAAGCCTAAAACAGATTTTGACTTTCTGCTTGTCGGCAGTGGAAGTAGCATTGATCTGTCAGATTACAGGCCAAAAGAGGTAAAACAGGAAAATTTAGCAGGTTATTTATTTACTAACATGTCCACACTGGCAGAAAGTTGGCATAAACACCACAGAGCGCAGAAAGCAGCATTCCTTAGAACCACCTGAGTTCTACCTGCTGTAAGCAGCAGAAAAATCCCAGTAGAAATGCTCATCAGGATTCACCTGAAACTTCAAAAGAGCTGGTGAAATATGAAATTAAATAGAATAAACCAAATTTCTGATACTCTCAGAAGTCATTTGTTTCCTCACTTGAGTTGCCTACAAACCAGAGGTAACAACTTCACAGTTCCGGCTCTTACTATACATTTGGCATAAAGTTGAGGTGGAAAAGCTTATTCTAAATAAAATGAAGAAAAGCAGTGTAAGTGTATTGAATTCCTCTTAAGCATTTTATTTTGGCAAAAGATGACTTCTAGTGAATTGTAAGTGATGGGTTTAGAATATTCATGGCTAAACTCCAGGGAGCTTAGTGTTAGCTCAGCAGGCAGAAGGTTCTTCCTCTAAAGAGGTATCTGGAAAAGATGTGTTTAAATTTCAAGCCGTATTCAGTTGAGACTGCTAGTTTCCACATTTTAAAGTCATTTGTAATGCTGCTTAGGGGAGTGATGCTTAATCTGGAAAATGAAGCGAGTCTCTCTGGCTCACTTTTTAATGGAAAGAGCAAGCAGTGTACTTCTGCATGTTCATGTGTTCCACATGTACTTTCATTTTTTATCAAATAAGGAGAAATAAGTCTTTTGAATCCATGGCTATCCATGCAGATCTTGAGCTGTATTTTTGCTGCAGAAGAACTCTGCTCCATGGCTGCATTGTTCATCCTTGCAGCGTTTCTTTAAATGTGAGCTCAGCTACAGTTAAAGGATAATTTATATTCAGTGTAGTACTGTCTGCTCAGTGGAATTGGCTTTATACATCGCAGCCTCTGCAAAAAAGGAGATCAAAGATCTGAACCTATGGTCCTGTATTGCATTTGTATTCTGTGTGGACTGGAGTAATCCTGTACTGGAGCCATTCACACTCCCATAGTTACGAACATGTCAGTCTTGCCATTAAAACACCCATTTGCTTAGTAATTTTACAGGTTAGTTCTGAAGACAGACTCTGAGCTTAAGTTAAATGCATTCATATAGTAAAGACAAAGATATCCTGAGCAATGAAGTGTAATAACAATTGGCATTTGCTAGTGGAGCACCGTTAAGTTGGATTTATAGAAAGCTTAGTCGAAAATAACATCAGCCTGAACAATTTAGAGACGAAAATCCTCTCAGATTTGGAAAGCCCCTTGTGGATCCAGGTGAGTGTTTACACCTGGACTTTGAAGGGGCCTGTGGTTGTCAAGCAGGCAGCTGGGCAATTCTTAAAGGAGAACAGCACTGGCTCAAACCAGGAGTTAGATCTCAGTTTAGTGGTTTGAGTTTAGAATGTGTTAGAACTACTAACTTTGACATTAACTCCGCTTAGTTGTTCTGAGGGTGAAGTTACAAGAACAACAACCCCAGACATTGTATTGTAACTGGTGAAGATACCCTGTCAGTCAGCTTAAAAGAATTTCACTTTTCTGAATGCTGTCAGTTATCTGAGATGTGTGTTCAAAGCTTTTGGGGGATGCTGCGGCTGCCGCACACTGGCCAGGTGGGCCATGTGAAGAGAGCTGCATCGGGCCAGCCACCTGGACTAATAGTCAGGCTACACTTTATCTGCTAAAGCATCCCCAAGTCTTGTACATTGTCTCTCTCAGTTAATAGTCATCTGCTGACAGCAGAGGAGTTGCTTCATCTATGCAGACCACGCATGTGAAGGCTTATAGTAACCTTGTGTATGTTTCAGGTTAGAAGTTGAAGGACTGGAAGTAAAAATAACATGTGGATTTGATATTGGAGTTGCATGTGCTATACAGTACTTATGTTCAAGTAGTAGGATCAAGATACAGCTTGCCGTATTCCAGGTATTGTGAATGAAATAAATGAGTATTGTGTGAATTAACGTGATTTTGTCATTTAAATAAAAACTCATGAGGTAAAGTAATGGCCCCTTGTCCCAATTACCCCTTTCTGCAATGAGGTCTCTGAGAGGAAATGGGTAGCAGTTTTCTTTCAGTGTGGTGCAGTAGTGGTGACCGTATCTTTCTTGAGTCTTCTGAAAATCCATGTTCCTTGCAAATGTACAGACAAGTAATATGAAACAGGAAATTTAGGGCGGAAATGGGAATTTGATTATCCCTTAAGATCTGTGGGGAGACTCCCATTCTCATTATCCTAAGGCAGAATAAGGAAAATAGGTTTCAAGCATTCTTTTTCAATTACGGTCTCTGAATTGGTGGTGACTTGCCAGGAAGCATAAAAGCTTCTATAGTGTTTGCACATTTAAAAGCTCTGCTGAAACAAGAGTTTAAATTGTTCTTAAATTTGTCTTTAAGGTCTTGTATTGTAAATATGAGTGGGATTAGTGGAAAATGCATTTTGATAATAATAGTATTTATCACCTCCAGCACAAGTGAATGAAAGATATATAGATTTCCTACTTAAAAAAAAAGAAGTTATAGAAAAAAATTCTGTTGCCAGATAAGGGAAACAAATGATGTTTTCATGATCACTCAATAAAATTGCATGTTTGAATGAAAAAACCCCACCAAGCCCACCTCACCTGCATTGGAAGTTTCGTCAATGGAAAGTTAATGTGAAAACTGAAATACAGATAAAAAAAAGACTGTGGAAATGGTTGGTAGAAACAATCAAATCATGTTAGATTTGACAGTAAATAAGAAGCTGTAAAAAAGATTTCTAGTAGCTGTGTCATAATTAATAATTGTTTTGATTTGCAGTCTTCTGTCATTGTTTTTAGTGAATATTCTGTTAGATATTTATTCAGTCACACTTAATAAATAACTGTTTTCCCATAGATCATGTAAGGTTTAGCCCTCTTGATCCATACTGTGGATCATGGCCTGAGACAAAGCATCTTCCACTCCAAGAAAACACTGCTGTCAGACCAGGGCCATCAATAACTGCTTCTTGCCTTACATAACGTATGTGCTTTAACTCCTGCCACTTGTCAAAGAGTTTGGCAGGTTGATGTGGGGTAGAAGACATGGCACAAAGGAGTTTTCCTCACAAGGGTGACAGATCTTGGCCTGTTTAACAGCACATGCATTCCGGAACTTTTCAGGGAAGTTCTTTTCCAATGCGTGTTCTTTTCCTTGGTGTAAGCTGTGATAGACTTAGCAAGGCTTATATAATTTCAAGGGAAACTACATTACCAGAGCAGCAGAGAGGCAAGTATTTTCTCAGAGAGACAGGAGAGACAGAGACTTCCAAATATAATAGTGAAATTATGAAGAGAGGATGGCTCACTCTATTTAAAACCCATCATGGTGGGGTTTCATATAGCAGTTCACTGTGTGAAGAAACTTCTGCTTCATCTCCCTTCCAGAGAACACCCAGGGTTGTGTAGTGGTTTAATTTGCTGTGGTTGTTTTGGGGATGATTTTCTTCATCTGTAAAACGAAGCCTGGAAATGTCATAGGTGATGTAGTCTGTTTGTATATTGGTGTGTATCTGTTACATCCTTAAGAACATAGTTTTATTTTTGTTGTAAGAATTTAATTAGTAATTACGTGTGCTTTATGGTGTCTACTGAAGTAGCAGGAGATACATGCCAAAGAGGAAACAATTTCAAGTAAAGTTTGGAATTCTTTAGGCACAGCATCTTTCAGTTAACCAACTACTTACACTGTCATTGTTATTCTGTGCTGTGTTGTTAAATAAATGAATGTCTGTGTATTGGAAGCTGGGAATCCACAGCTTGGAAAGAGATTTTCTTAGGACTTACAAGATGTCTGTGGTGGAAGACCTAGACTTGTCAACGCTAAACTGTCAAAGTGTGTGTTGCCATAGCATTCCCTAAAGAAAAGTACAGAGGAACTCCAGTGTTCTGAAACATCATTAAATGGTGACTTGATAGAAACTGTAATGTGCGTACACAACTCAGGACTAATAATTTTGGACCTGACTGTAGTAGTTTGTTCAGACTACAGTTGTTGCCCGTAATTTATAAATAAATGCGAGATAGAAGGCAGGAAACTGACGCTATCATTAAATGCAGTAATGGCTTTACTTTGTCAGTCATTTAATTGACCCCTGGAAAATGTACGTGGCAATGTGTTGTAAATTAAGGCCTAGAATACAAGGAAGCACAGTAATAATTTTGCAAATGTAAATTGGGAATTAAATGCATAAAGTTCGTTTTCACTTCATCTCCCTGCTTGCCCCAATGTGAGACTTTCCCAGAATGAATGGATTCTAGCTAAGGGTTTCTTAATAGTTTCCTGTAATCGGGACTCTTCTACAGGAGATTGGTAAAGTGCTTTTCAGACAAGTGTGTGTTCATCTGTAATTATGAGACAATTCTTTGTAAAATTCATGTATACAGGATCTGTAATGTTATGTCTTGCTAAGGAAAACTAGGCATAAAGTAAATGAAGGGTTTCATTGTCCTAGTTTGTTTAATACTGTTTTCTAGGATGTGAATGGCCTTTTCCTGTGGCCAAAGAGCAGCTGCGGTAGCAGGTATTGCCACTTTATCCTCTAGGATTCTACCATAAAGTTGAGGAGAAAAAATCACATATGTCTACATGTTTCATTGTTTCTGGCATTAGTTAAATTGGAAGAATGAAGGTTATAGAAGAGACCTTAGATACTGGAAAAAAAGTGTGGTTTTTTTTGTATAGAAGCAATCTGGAATAATGCTGGCTGCAAAATGGAACTCTTGTCACATTTTTGGATATTCCCATGCTCTTTCCCCACTCTTGTTTTTTCATATGTAAGGTCTTTAAAAGGCAGTACATCTTGGGGAACATAAACCATGCTTACCAGAGGAGTGGTTTGCAATATGCCTTCAATGGCTACAATATTGTGGACCATCCATTATATTCATTTTTGACCATGTGTTCAGTCAAGTATCAGTAACTTGAAGCTAAACTGTGAAAGGTATAATCTCCATATACAAAGACAGCTATTTTCAAGAACTGCTCTGAATGTACCCTAAAGCATAATGCAAAGTCTGTTTGAGATGAGTTTGCAAAATGGGAACTCAAGGACTTTCAGGCTATAAAAAGGGGACACACACACACATTTGGAACATTTGGAAAAAAATAGAAGTTGAGCACTTCAGAAAAAGTGAATGAGTCAGAAAGCAAAGACATGAATAGTTGGTGCCAAAGAAATGTATCCCTGGTGTGTGTAATTTCTGTAACCCAGGTGAGCAAGTGTTGAGTATTGATGGCCTTGTGTTGAGACAGAACCACCAACAGCTTTTGGCTGTGGTACTGTGTTGGTGTTTAGCCATAAGCCTCACTGAGCCGTTGGAACCCTGTGTGCTAAAGGAAGACCAAATTTTTGGTAGCTAAATACCAGTGACTCTCTAAAGAGTTTGGGTGTTGCCTATGTCACTTCTGAATCTTTTAATGGAGATGCTTAAAATTTTCCGCTTTCTTCTCCTGCACTTGAAAACAAAAAAAAATTTGAATGTATGTGATGCCCACACTCTCACACTTTCTAAATTCATCAGAGTTGTTTATTGGAGCATAGTGTTATAGAGTGGAAAGATTGAAATAGAAGTGCTGTTTTAACAGGTAGGTGAAAACCTAGTAATATCCTTTGCCTCTTTTTTTCAGCAATGATGAAGCAGGTATAAAGTAATGAAGAATTCATGTTGTTCTTCATTGATACAGAAACTCAGTTTCTTATGGTTCTTTAAAGAAAATTTGTCTTTGAATCAACTTTATTAATTTAAGTTATAAAGCACTAAAATAATATTTATCATGGAACTGAAACCAGAGTAATATTTTCAAAATTATTTGTGTATTTGTATGTATTTTTGGGTGTAGAAGTCTCTTTTTTCAAAGTGAGTCGGATGCTGAGTGAACCTAAAACTTTTCTGCTTTCAGGAATCTTCTATGTGCTTGTGAAAATGGTACAGTTTTTTGTTAAAGACTGCTTGTAGTAACAGTTTGGATCTCATCCATGTGTTTTTTATGTTTATTTCAAGGACATTCAAACGAGTTGCGTCTGATATTCAAAATATGGTATGAGTCAAGGATGATTATTTTACGAAAAAATCTGAAAGCAAACTGTAAACTTAACTGTAAACTTAAGCCAAGAACTTGCAGTCTTAGACAGAGCTGCACAAAGTAAACTTTTTAAAGTAATGATCATGTCCTTCTTACCAACTTGATTTTAAGCAGAATATAGAGGAGGAGTAGAAGAATTAGGAAGGCTGTCATAAAAGTGACTCTATTATAGGAAGGCTGTACTGTGTCATGATGTGGGTAGATTTTTAACATTCTATAATCTGTGGCTTATCAAACAGATACAGGCTGGTGGATGCTTAATTGTGTAGTTACCTAATTGTTACTAAGTTAAACCCTCTGCACTGGAAAAAGATGCAGTTGCATTTTAAGACAATCACACTAAGCACAGATTCCAGCCAGGAAAAGAGATCTTGCTTGTTTATTTTTTTTTAAAGTTTATCTAAACTTCAGAGTCCTGTTAGACAAACTGAGACGAGAAAGAACTCTTTGAAGAAAGAGCTTAGTAAAATAATTTGCCTGAATGACAAAAATATTTTGATTCATTATAGAATGGTGAACTAAACCTGAAATCCTCTCTTTATGCGTTAGGTTAGAGGAGAAAGTAAACATGCTGACAGGTTTGTAGTGGTGGGACAGTCTTTTCTGTGGTCCCATTGTGTTACACTGTTCAGATTCAATAAGAAGTTTCTAACAGTGTGAGTGGAGTTTGACACCAGTTCTGGGTTCTCTTTGAAATCACTGTGTAGGGTATATTAAAATTACCAAAAAATCATAATTAACAAAATACCATTGCTATTTTGGACTGCTCAACTTCATATACCATTACAGAATTAGTTCATTAGGTGTTTTCTTTCCATTTATATTTTAATTTTGCTAGTCTAGAGCAAGTTGCAAGGTTTGATTATTGTTAACATCAATGGGAAAGTACAAAGCCCCATAATATTTTCATGTTAAGTTTAATGAAAGCTTACTCTGGTCTATCCAAGTGCCATTTGTTAGGAGTCCTCTTAAGGATAATGTTTGTGTCTGTTGTACTGCACTTGACAAAAGTGAGTATTTAAAAAATGCGTATCTGGATCAACAATAGTGCAACCCCAGCCTACAAAATACATGCTCAGTCTCAGTTCGTTATAAGTAATTCATTGTGGCAGGTACAGTACTTCCAGGTTTTATTGTATTATAAATGCTAAAAAACCTTGGAAGAAATCATTGGAAAGGGGTTTAGAGTAGGTGATTTGGATGAAGCTGGCAGGTGGCATGGAATGGCTACTGCAGGATTAACTGCATTCTGAAAATTTGGTCACTTCACAGGATTTGATTGAGGTCTTAATTCAATCATTGCTGAAGCAAAAGTCATCACTTTGCTGATCTGCTAGACTGTGAGAAGTAGTTGATGGGGATGCTGATCAAACAGCAGAAAATGCTTTCTGAAAAATTTGGGATGCTTCAGTTATTGAAGGAGTAAATTGCTTGGGACATCTCTAACTGCTGTCTATGTGTACATGTATAATTATAGAATCATCAGGGATCAGAGGGGACCTCAAAAGATCATCTAGTCCAATCCCCCTGCCACAGCAGGATCACTTAGATCAAGTTGCACAGAAACACATCCAGGTGGGTCTTGAACGTCTCCAGAGAAGGAGACTCCACTACCTCCCTAGGCTGCCTGTTCCAGTGCTCTGTTACCCTCACAGTGAAGAAGTTTCTTCTGATATTTATATGAAACCTCCTACACCAAGAAACATCTGATGCGGAAGACAAAATGTAGGGGAACTCTAAGGGACAGTCAAAAGTTAATTGACGAAATTTTAAGATACTCTTGATACAGCTGCTGTGAGTTCCTACAGGAAAATACCTGTTGAAGTACCACCCAAAAATTAGATAAGCTCAAATATTACTTAGTCTGATCGCTGAGGGCTTTATCACTTCTAATAGACAATTTTGTGATCCGTAAGATAAGATTAAGGATGCCATCTGTCATTTTGAGAACCACAGTTATGGCAGGTTTTCTTCTTTTCTTTTAACATGTACAGATTTGACTGATGAAGTTCTTACAGCCCCAGACTTAATGGTTTTGGAGGGAGAAACATGTTGAGCCTTTTGGGGTGGCAATGGCTGATTTCTTTCTCAGGTTTTGTATGTCATCTCATTTCAGTGCAGGACCCTGTGAATGAGAGTCTTGGTTCCAGTTTTCTCTTCCTGTCAATATGAAGAATTACCTGATGTCCTTGTCATCCATGTGATTTCATGCATGCTAATTTGCACTACACCCTAAACTGTATTCATCTGAGTGTCCTAGTGACAAAAATTTTGAATTAATTGAAGCTGCAAGCACACAAGATAATCTTGATAGTAAACCATAAGACATACTTGAAGTTTTTTTTCTTCTTGGCATGCTACAAAAACATTCACTTAATATTCAGGAGAACCCTTGCAAATTTTCAAAGCATGCCCTAAGACCCTCAGCAACCAAATTTAACTTAGAAGCTCCAAATAGGTTTGGCTAGACAGCATCTCTAGAGATGTCTTCCAGTCTGAACTTCACTGTTGTTCTCTGGAAAGGACATTGGCTCCTCTACAGAGGTAATACATTTTTGCTTGGTCTTGATTGTGATTTTTGGCTCAAATTCATGTGTTCTCCATGTCATTGCTGTTCTTGTTGTTAAGGAGTATTGAGGAAGAGGAGGAGGTCAGGAAGATGTAAGCCAATAGGGAACAGCAGAGCTGCTATTTTTGATCTTGGGTTTGGATCTCAGCATTGGTTGCTATTCCTGGCTCATTGTGTGTTGTTTGGTGTTATTCTGGAGGCCTCCTTGATCTGAGGTTATAGACAGGCTGCCACTTCACCAAGTCGTTGATTCACCATCTTTCTACACTGCTGCTCTGATTACAGCTTAAAATGCTGCTTTTGATCTGTGAAATGCTTTTTAGTTTCCTTTCTGAGGAAGACTCACTGCACCATTTTGTGCTTCTGTAAAAGTCAACTGGAAAGCAGAAGCCTCAGCTTCATAAACTGTGTTGACGGCAAGAAAAACTGAGACTGATTCTTTCCCCTTAGTCCTACAAGGCTGAAGTTCATTGTCATTCCAAGCCCTTGGATGAACCTGTTAATTGTTTCCTGAAAGTTGTATGGTGGTGTGTAATTCTGTTTGTATTTGTGAAGAGCATCCTACCAATGCTTCATGTTGATTCTTTAGTGCTCTTCACTTCAAGAGTATCTGGAGGTTGATTGAGAGGCTCCCTATAAAGGCAAGAAATGCAGTTTCTGGAGAGAGACATAACAATGTCTACCATGCAGAGAAGACAAGGCTGAAGACAGTATTTTTAGTGACAGAAATATAAGTCCTTTTACAACATTTAAAGAAAACCACTGTAAATGAAACAAAAGTTCTTTATCTAAAAGAGATTATACAGAAGCTCTTGATTTGTTCTTTGTTTAATTTTGGAGCCATTTGTTAAAGCAGGCAGTCAAAAAAAAGCAACCCTGCACTAGGAAGTGGTGATGAAGCTACCAGACTATGAACTAGCATTTCATGACATGTCATGGGTTGTGAATGCCAGATTATAGTATTTCTTTGTTTCGGGTACTTTTTTTCCATGCTGCCTGTTTAACATCGTGTCATTGGTGTAGTTTTTTTAAGTGTCTAGGAGGATGGAAATACTGCATATGCTAGATGTAAATGAAGTGTACATTAAAAATTGCTTCCATGGGTTTTTTTGGTTTATTTGGGACAATTTTAATAGAAAGCTCAGCAGAATACCAAATGTACTCATTTAATATTTTCCACCCTTGACTCTTGGGCTACTACTGTTCCCCTGTCCCTTTTATTTCTCTTGTCTGCACAAGAACACTTTCTGTTGAAAAACACTTTGTTGTTACTAAAATATTGCAATAAATCTCCACTGTTTGCATTTTACTTGTAGCTACCTGGTGATTAAGCATAGTTGTTTGACAGTGATGGACTGTTTCCTTCGGGTTACTTTGAGGAAAGCTTCTTATCCTAATTATTTGTTTGTCTTAATGACCATATGTAAAGGGCTGTATTGCATTGGTACCATTCGGTGCTCA
The DNA here is from genome assembly GCA_013397515.1 of Upupa epops. Lineage (NCBI taxonomy): Eukaryota > Metazoa > Chordata > Aves > Bucerotiformes > Upupidae > Upupa > Upupa epops. The sequence goes on from VZRI01002691.1 coordinate 57,502, forward strand.
GTCTGGTATTTTCAGAACCCTGCAGATGTGGATTTTAAATAAATTAAAAGAGCAGATGGTATACAGGGAAATCTTTGGTAGGCCAAGAAGCTACATCCAAGTTTCCTTGAGTTCCAGAAGGTACCCTATGTAGTGGCTGCATTTCCATCACTAGGAGATGTAATAATAAAGGGCCGATCTACAGAACATTGTAGAATTTCCTAAACATGCAGAATATTCTATAGAAAAAGATAAGCAACGTGCATGATATGCTTGTTAGCAGCTATTATAGACATGGGGCTTAGGCTTGCTGTGAGATGATCAACCCTGATGGTGCTGAATATAAAAATGTACATCTAATTAGTCATCTGAAGCAGAAAACAATTTTTTTTTTCATTTTTTTCCCCATTGTGTGGAGGAGGGAACAAATTGGTTTTCAGTTCCTCTTTATTATTTAGGTTTTCTATTTTTGCTGTCATCTGGGAACATTTACCAGTGACTTTCTTTTCTGTCTTGTATTTAGAGATTGCCTGGTTTAGGAGACAAATCTTAATAAATGTCCTGATGAACCATTGTGAACTGGTGATAATTCAGCAAAAGCTACTCCTTGACTAATGATCAGGAACAGAACATAGAACCATACATGGTCACCTTTATCTGTAAAGTAAGCTACTTGCACTGTTGTAGTACTAAATCAGGCTGCCTCTATTACAGTGTTACAGATGTTTGTAGAATCTTCATGTTAAATATTCTGAATAAGGTGTGTATGTATGAACAGATACTGTTTTTGCCTTTGTGCAACTTAAAAGGATATAGTGTTATCAAATATAAGTTGGTATCCACAACTTTAGACTGCCGACAGTTGTTCTGGTCTGTCCTTTACTTGATTCACCATAGAAAAGTCTCAAAAGATGCCTCATTGCAATCAGAGCTAGGCATGATAGTGTAATTCAAATGAACAGTTACCATCATAGATGATATGTTTGAGCTGTCTAACCATAGGGAGTTCACAGATTTTCAATTTCCCTAGGAATGTGTTCATTTTTAGAAGGAATTACCAGAGTATTGTTTGTTGCAAAAGAAGAAAATCCTCTTCAAGTTTTTAATGAATCTCTTGAGAGATTCAGCAGATTTACAGGTTAAAAAAACTGTAAACATTCTACTGGGAGCAATCATTACAGAGAAGATGAATGTGAGTTATCTGTATATTTCTTATGAAACAGAAAACCTGAAGATGATTTACAAACCAAAAAGCTGTTTCTCTTTAAATGGTCTTTTTTACTGCTGCATTATGTAATGAAATACAAAGTACAATTAAAAGGCAGTGTGTTTGCAAGATGAGAAGCACTTTCACTGCTTTGTTTGGAGAATTATAGAGGTAAAACATCACAGATCTGAATTGGAAGGGAAGAAGTCCGAAACTAATATTTCCTTAATTTGTAGATTAGAACAAGTGTTGGAGTGGAATTAAAAACCCTTCATCAACCTGGAGAGGAGCTTACGTTGAGAATATGATTTTTCTAAATTAAATAAATACGAATTAGTAAGAAGATCTGTAGGTTAAATAAATAAATTCCAAGCAAACAGCACAGTTCTTTGGTGAGTTACTTTTTTTAAAAATCGAAAAGTGACAGTCCAGGACTGCTAAAAAGTTTGCCTTTCTGTAAGGCACTTCGTACCCTTGATTATTTACTCCAGTTTGACTGAATGAGCAGTGTGCTAGTAACAGCTCATAATTTGTGATGAAACAGTTTGTTTAATCCCTGATTATTTTTTTTAATTTTTTTTTTGTCTGAAGTCCTCCAGATGCAGTGAACATTTTGGCATGCAGAAGATGAAAAGGAGATAAATATTTCTAAACTAATTAATCAAAAGTTGTTGCTTTAGACTTTTAAATTGGTCATATAAGATTTCTCTTAATGTTTTTCTGTAGTTAACAAGCCACAAACAAGAGGGTTTCTTTGTGGTTTGGGCCAGTTTTGGCATTGGTTTTGTTGGTGTAACTGTTCAGTGAAGCACAAATGTACTGAAAACTCTGATAATAACACAATATGAACTGTGTCCTAACTGGATCTGATGAATGTAACAACAGTAGTTTTGCATTCATTCAGCTTTCCAAGAGGTCTCACCCTTTGCAGATAATACCCGTAACAAACTGCTGTATTCCCAGTGCCTCATCACTATGAACAGTGTGTGTTTAAGCTGACACTGCTGTTCACAACATGATTTTACCAGTTCAGAACATGATTGTGAATTTGGGCTTATTGTGAGATGAGAAATGTTCAGGATTTTTGAAAAAACCCACTGTCGTACTAAGTGGATTGGCGCTTCAGATGAATTTTCTTAGTATTCTGTAAAGATAACAGCTGCAGCTGAGTATTGTGTTCAAAGTCTATTTTGTGTTAGAAGCATGAGTATTTGTCTCTCGTGTATATGCATGGGTATGCTGTAGTTGTAAAAGTCATAATTTATGTCCTTGGTCTGAGCAAGCTTCTTCATGAAGCATTCCCAGTAAAAGTCATCTCTGACCTGAAATACCCATGTGTAGAATCCTCTTGAGCAGACTTGAATCATCTGTAATACTGTGACTGACAATGAAAGTAAATCAGGACAAGAATAAGAAGCTCAAGTCTGCTCTAGCTTAAGACAGAAATATCCCAAAACGCAAAGGAATGTTCCTGTTCATGTCAAATAATTTTGTAATGTAACCTGTTGGTGGAAGATTGATGGGGAGGGGCTCGTGACACGTTTTTTAGTGGCACTGTGTTTGGATATGTCTTAAACACCAGTGTGGCAATGTGTTAGAGCTTATGTTCTTTACATTTCCTTCTTAGCTGAATGCACATTTGGACTGTCATTTCTGTAGATGACTGGAAAACGTTTTGCCAATTACATCTATCTACTACTGCCTTCCCGTGCCTGTTTGTTTCCCACTGACTTTTAGTTTTCCACAGACGTGGCCTCTGAAAGGAGCATTTCTTGTTATGAAAGCAATAGGTTCCAAAGGATGATTTGAAATCCTGTGACTGTTTCCCTTGCAAAGGCTTGCAAGGTTTTATGGAAAAAAGCCAACTACTGCACGGACAGTTGGGCTTTTGGAGTCTGGTGTTAAGGTTAACAAGTTATAAATAGCTGCATGTTACCATTATTTCAAAACCCTGCTGCTTTCAGGACATGATGAGGACTCTAATAAGAATGTTGTTCATTACTTGTTTGGTTTTTTTCTTGTTCTTGCACAGTGTTTCCTGAAGAATAAGACTTAAAAGTTGGATGGCTTGTGATGGGGTCTTGGTGTTATCCTTATGTAATTCTTTCATGTTACTAGACAGCATGTTAGTGTCAAAACTCTAACAGATCACTGAGATGAGGGGAAAAGACTACATCCGAACCTGCTACTGTTTTTTTGAAGAACTATTTATAGGAGGGAATCTGTAATTCAGGATTTATAATTTTTTTATGCAGAAATAAATTCAGTGTTAATAGAGCTGAATATATTTACAGTATCTAGTGTAAACATTCATATATGTCTTTTTTACAGTAGTATAAGTATGCAAGTCAGTGATTGATGTCTCTTGAGCTGTGCTGACTTATAAAAAATGTGGATTGTATCATATGTCACTCAAAATTACAGTAGCTCTGTTTTTAATAAATACATAAAAATTCAACTTAGTGTATTTAATGAAATAAAATATTTTCAGTGTTTAAGAGCTGCTTGCTTTGGTTTTGAGAATGTTGAATATATCAACCTTTGCATGCATTACTCGGTGAAGAGGCCAATTTTGAAAGAAGATTAGTAAATTAATCCTTACTAATGTATTTTTTGTAATTAGACCATCAGGACAAACATGATACTGATTCAGAAAGAGTTAGTATATTGGATTCTCAAGTTCTGTGTAATCATTCCTTCCCTAAAGAAGCACCAGCACTGTGATAATTTAAACTCCAATATACTGAGAAAAGACTGAAGCTCAATGGTCTTCTCCTGTTTGTGTTTTGTGACTCAAAATGCAGAAAAACATTGCATGACTTGATTTGGAGAGGTGTGAAAATGTTCTCAGTGGACAGAAAATAGTAACAGTAGCAACAGCAGTTCTGCACCAGTAGTATAGGTGACAGTACTGCTGGAACAGGATGCCCAGCTAGGGGCAGTAAAATTCTCATGAGGATTTCTTCCCAGAAGATTCTGAAGGATCAGAATAAGAAAAAGAAAACAAATTGGACAAACCTCACTGCACTGCCTTTCTTTGTCAGAAACTGATGATCACTTTTACTTCATTTTTGCTCACTGTATTTTGGATAGGGAGGAGGGATGGAGGGAAAAATGCTTTTACCTGGAAGCACTGTGATGTTTCTGTTAGACCTTGCTGTAAGCCTGGTGAATTTATAGTAGAGCTGAAAAGAACAATCTATACAAGAAAGAATTAGAGCAGAGTCCTAGAGGAAAGTATCATAGACATGTAGACATGGTTGTGGAAGTACATGGTTGGAACAGCCCAGTTCTGAGATTAATGTGCTGCAATGCCAAGGCGAAGTGCCAGGATGAAGGGAAAGTGTTCAAAGAAACCATGGCATTGCAGCCTCGCAATAAAGAGAAGCTTTGAGGCAAGACATTGAAGTACTGAGAAAAAATATCAAAATGCCTGAGATGTTTTGCCAAGCTAGCAGAGAATGAGAATCAAAGTGAAACATTAAAATCTTGTGGAGGAGCACCCAAGTGCTGAACGAAAATGCTAAACTGTTCCAATAAAATGGGTGGCTCTAATGCAGAGTGTCTAATAAGCAAAAGCAAACGTGCAGAGTTACATAACTTCAAATGAAATGGCTGAGTAGAACAGCCATGGAAGTAGTCAAATTACTTTTTTTCATTGATAGCAAGTTTTTGGGGAAAGGGATGTCGTACTACCAAGAAAAGCTGCATGAGGAGTGCAGGAGTGCCCCCTTCTCTATTTTCTGTGTAAATCAATGGAAGAAATTATTAGAGTTACAAAGATGTTCAGGGGGCTGGGGTATCTTCTGTGTGAGGGGAGACTGAGAGAGCTGGGATATTTTAGTCAGGAGAGGAAGAGCCTGAGGGGGAGTTCTGATCAGTGCTGATAAGTATCTAAAGAGCAAATGTCAGGATGATGGGACCAGACCCTTCTCGGTGGTGACCAGTGATAGGAATGAGGGACAGTGGACATAAACTGCATTTTAGGTGATTCAATTTGAACATAAGAATTTTTTTTGCAGTGGGAGTAACAGCAGCTAGCACAGACTACCCATAGAGGTTGTGCAGTCTGCCTCTGGAGACATTCAAAACCCGCTCAGATGTGTTCCTGTGAGAACTGGTCTAGGACAACCTGCTCAGGAAGGAGGACTGGGCTAGATGATCTCCAGAGGTTATTTCAACTCTAATACCATTCTAAGATTCTATGATGATTTTGATAAAAGTTCTCCTTGGGAGGCTTAAAGTCTACAAAATCCTACTGTATCACATCAGTGCGTACCCTAAGGACACACACTTGTTCACTGACATGTTTGCAGTTTTATAGGACATGAATCCTAATGTTAAAACCCACAGGAAAGGTTACCCTGGTGTCTGCTAGGTTCTTATCTGTAAAGATAGTGTGTAGTAATTCCATGAAAGGGCCTTGTTTCTAGATGCAGTGTAAGTGCACGGGTTCTTAAGTATTCAGCTCACTGAATATTCAAGGGTTTTGTTATGGTATGTCTTTATTTTAAAAGTAGCAAGGGGACTATAAGATAAAAGGTGTCCTGTGAATGGTATGGAAATTTGCTGAAGGAAAATGTGATCCAAGTGTTAGCAGGACAGAATACCTTGCCTGCCCTTTAGGCTTATTTTTGGGCAAAATTGCAGTGAAGCTGCAGAAATGGTGTGATGGCTATAAAACTCAGAGATTCAACTCAACCTTGAGTAAACTTGTCTCACTCTTACAATGGTTGAAGAAGCAGACGGATGACAATTTGTCATTCTAGCTATGTAAAATAATGCATATTTGTCATGGGTCCATGCCCCTGAGGACTATATACACTATATGCATGTTGTTGCCCGGGCATTTATTTCCATTAGCAATGGCTCTGTTTGCAGTTATATAAGACTTTGTTTCATGTAGGGATGGACTTCGACTGCCAGCAGTAGTTGCACCACTCCTCTACAAAGATTAAGTTTCTAGTACAATATTGAGATAGTTAATTCTTTTTCTTTCTAGTGGGTTTTCACAGTTCTTATAAGTGTATTAATTAACTGTATAATATGAATACAGTCTTAGCTGGTAACAGCAATGTTGTTTCATAGAATCATAGAATTATTTAGGTTGGAAAAGACCTATAAAATCACAGAGTCCATTCATTTACTCAACAGTCCCAAGGCTACCACTAAACCCTGTCGCTAAAGTCCAGATCTCCATGACTTTTAAACACATCTAGGAATGGTGTTTCAACCACCTCCTTGAGTAGCCTGTTGACCCTTGCAACGGAGAAGTTTTTCCTAATGTCCAACCTAAACTTCCCGCAGTGTAATTTGAGGTAATTTCCCCTTGTCCTGTCAGTTCTTACTTTTGAGAAGAGACAAACCCCCACCTCTCTAACCTCATTTCAGGTAATGATAGACAGCAATAATGTCACCCCCAGCCGCCGCCTCCTCTTCTTTCACTTTTCTTCTGTATGTTGAGGTAGCAAGTGACTTGCAGAGAAAGGAGTACCTCATGTTCTGTGCAGAATCTGACAGATTGATTGGAGCAGGACATAGAAAAATTTTGTTACAGATTTAATGTGAAATATGAAAGTATATTTTCATTACCATCTTCCATAATGTCCTCTTTATGGAGCATGAGGAGCGCTGCCTAGTGCAAAGTTTTAAAATGTTCAGAGGCTAATTCACACAGATGTGTATGAAAAGATTACTCAGCTTGGTAAAGAATAGGAGCAGCAAAAATTTTCTCTTTATCCTTTGCAATGTTGATCTGTAGCACTGAGCATGTTGTAACTCCATAGGCACTGGAAATTTGTGGGAAAATTGCTTGAGAGTCAGAGCCAAATTTGTACATGATCCAAGACTCTCTTGGGTACATACAGCGTGCTTGAAACTTGGGAAGAGTGTACATTATATAACCAGACTTAGCTTCACAGTTGAGTTAGAAAAAATGAAATTTTGCCTTCCAGAATGAGAGCTGAGTGAAGAAATTTTGTCTTGATCAAATGCAGCAGCTGTTGCAGTTTATATTGAAGCGTCATGCAAATCAAGTCTTTATTTCTGCTGTCTTCCATCCTGCCCAAAGAGGGAACTGTTGTTGGATTTATTTCAGAGAACTGGCTTCAAGTTTCACCTCATTAATTGTAATTGATACAAAAAATAATTATCCAAGTTCTGTCCTATTGTAATGACACATACGAACAATTTGAAAATACTCCAGTGGTGAATCTCTGTTGTAACAGTCGGCTGCAGAATACTTAACAGCTGGAGTATGTTAAACCATTTAAATATTCCAAACATCATGCACAATAGATCTTGTACTAATTCATTATGAAAACAGCAATTTTGTTTCATCATTTATTACCTATTTTTAAAGAGTCTGCATATTAAGTATGCATACAGGTGGTGGTTCAACCTGGTGACCAGTGTAGTAATTGCAGAAATGTCAGCTCTGTTTAATCACTAATGGCTTTTTGGGGTAATCCTTGTTCTCAACTACTAGTTACCAGCATGACTGTGTGGTTCTGAGATGGGTGTGTAATAGGGAAAATGAGTCTTTGATCAGCCTCTAAAAGGAGAATAAACCCCAACATATTGCTCAAAGCAAGAGTTAGTTTTCAAGTCATTCATTACTCATTTCTGTTCACTTATGGAATGTGTATTTGCCACTGCCTTAGTAAAGACAGAGAAGCAAGTGCCCAGAAACACTGTAAAAATCTGTGTCCTTATTGGTTTTCAAGATCCAACTGGCCAAAGCCTGGAGCAATCTGGTCTGAATTCAACACTGACACATGTCTGCACAGGCAATTGGATTGCAGCTCTTCCAAGGACCCTTCCAACATGAACAAGTCAGTGACTTCCTATGAAATCACAGTGGGGAACTAAGCAGAATGTTTTTAGTTACCTGTTACATTTGAGAAGTTGATAAAAATTTTATTGCAGAATACAGTGCAAAGGAAGCAAATGGTGAAATATTCAGGGGTCCTAAGTTGGTCTCTCTTAATCATCGGTATTTTACCATGCTGCTGCAGTGCTTTGGTTTTTTTTTATATGAATGATACGTGGGTTCCAGCTTCCCTGTTGTGATAATGAGCTGCTTTGGTGGGTCTTGCTGAACTGTAGGTGTAGGACACCATAAAATATCTTACTGGGGGTCTGTTGTTTGCTACATGTTTTACATACATATCTGAGTCATCCAGCCTATCTGATGATTAAAGCTTTGCAAATCCTAATCAAGAATTTGCCATCAAAGTTAAAAATAGCCAGGGATTCAGGGTACCAAAATCTATGACTCCTATCTGTGTCCTATAAATATTTACTGGAAATAGGAGCGTGTATCTTTCACAAGTGGCAAAACCTGAGCTCCAAATAGCTTTAGGGCATAATGTAATATGCTAATTCTAACAATAAATGTAAAAATGTGCAAAGTCAAACAGACAGCCATCTTGCTAAAATGCAGCTGATCAGACTCAACCAAGTTTTTTCATGCCTGGTCACATTTGTGTCTTCCTGCTGATAAACTAGGATGTGCACTGCATTATTTGTAGATTCAATAGGACTTAAAATTTTCACTAAAGGGATTATTTTTCACATCTAGTCTTACTTCTGTGTGAATAGTGGAAGAGACCTCGTAGGTCTCAACAGTCCTGAACCTTGAACACCTGACTTACATAGTCTTTTTGATGTGTGTACTTGTTGACTATATACATTTATAACGTGTGGGAAAGGGATAAGATTTTGTTCAAAATAGTAGTTTTCTCAGACACATATGATCTTCCTTTATTTATTTTCCACTCAGTTTTACTCTCCAGTTAGAATTTTTGTATTTATCTTCTTGCCAGTAAAGAAGTGATAAACTGCAGATTTCCATCATGATACATTGCTTTGTTCTTTCAACCTTCAACTTAGATTGGAATATCGAGGGCAGAGTTAGCTGAGGATAGCAACTAGACTTTTCTTGTGTCTTAATAATAAAAATGATAATTAATCCGAGTTCAGTTATGCAAGTGCAGTGCATTACCTTCTCTTTAGTCTGTGTTTTGCGAATGTAGTTAAAACTGAGTCTCAATTTTGTTGTAAATGCCAATATAAATGACACAAAGCTGAGTGGTGTTGTCAACACCCCAGCATACTCTGTCACCACTCAGTGAGACCTGGACAGGCTATATTGCTGGGCAGAGAGAAATTTAATGAGATACAACAAGGGTAAGTGTGGAGTCTGGCATCTGAGCAAGAACAACCCCAGGTACCAGTATAGGTTGGAGACTGACCTGATAGGGAGCAGTGTAGGAAAAAAGGAACCTGGAGTCCCAGTGGACAGCAGGATGACTATGAGCCAGCAGTGTGCTGGCCAAGCGGGCCAACAACATCCTGGGGGGATCAGAATGGGGATGGTTAGCAGATCGAGAGAGGTTCTTCTCCCTCTACTCTGCATTGGTGACGACCGCATCTGGAGTATTGTGTCCAATTCTGGGCCCCTCGGTTCAAGAAGGACACAGAGCTGCTAGAGGGTTTCCAGCGTAGAGCAAGGGAGATGATGAAGGAAGTAGAACAGCTCCCTTCTGAGGAAAGGCTATGAAGGCTATATTTATAAATAAATATAAATGTCTATAAATATGTGAGGGGTGGCTGTCAGGAGGATGGAGCTCGGCTCTTCTCAAGGTCATCTAGTCATAGGACAAGGGTCAGTGGGTGCAATCTGGAACATATTAGGTTCCATATAATTATCAGAAGAAACTTCTTCCCAGTGAGGGTATGGAACATTGGAAGAGGCTGCACAGGGGGTTGTGGAGTCTCCTTCTCTGGAGATGTTCAAGACCTGCCTGGATCTGTTCCTGCAGACCCTTGGTCTAGGTGATCCTGCTGTGGCAGAGGGGTTGGACTAGATGATCTTTTNCAATTTCGTGTAGCATTTTTGGGGGAAAACAACTATACTGAGCTGCCTGTTCCCCAGACAGTTCCAGAGTGGGTTGTATGATGAATTCCAACTGTCTTGAACTGATCTACAGATACAAGTCTACACATATGTGAGAGAGATTTCTTTTTAAAAAAAAAGTTTATTTTTAGTTCTGAGTGAAATTTCCCTGTCTAGACACCTCAAACAAGTTTCTTTAGAAGAAACATCAGCAAGTGTTGTAATTAAGTGAGAGATAAGGATAACTCTGAAAAGCCAGAATCTGAAGTCACACATCGTTCAGCACCATGGCACAATATGGCATTCAGTAAAAATTATCATTGCTTAAGCAACAGTGATTGAGCACAATGGATTTCAGGGATTAATGGTGGGTTGAAGGAACCTGCTTGCAGTAATGAAGAGAACCCAACTGGCTATTAATTGCCGCGAATACCTGTGATGAATCATAGAATCATAGAATATATTGTCGTGGAAGAGACTTTAAAGATCCTGTGTTCCAACAGCCTGCAGTAAACAGGAACATATTCAACTGGATCAGGTTGCTTAGAGCCTCATCCATGACCTTAAATGTCTCGCTTCTCTGGGCAACCTGTTCCAGTGTTTTACCACTCTGATTGTAAAAAACATTTTACTTCTATGTACTCTTAATCTCTCCTATTTTAGTTGAAAACCATCACCTTGTCATGTCACAGCAGGCCCTGTTAAAAAGTCTTTGCTATTGACATTTCAAGTTGATGGGGAATGGGGTTTTGCATAACAAACATTCACTTGCTGTTTACACTTTTTTTCAGTGTTTGTTCCTGTCACCTGAATATGTTTCTAAATATAAAGAGGAGGAAGGAAATTATCAAAAATTATCTACAAGGGTTTGTATAAACTAGTGCTTGTGTTGCTGCCTGGGAGAAACATCCCAGTAACAGGCATCAGTAACTGAACTACACAACCCAGCATAAACACAACAACACCTCAGCAGTGGAATTACCAAACATAGGACAACAAGTAGGAAAAATAAGGGTTCGTTAAATATTTGTCTGTCAGCTCAACTGGCACCCCAACAAGCGTTTCTGAAGAAGTAACGTCATTGATATGTGGACCTGGTACTTAAGGACATAGGTTAGTGGTAACCTGGCAGTGCACAGTCAGAGGTTGGAGTTACATGATCTTAAAAGTTCTCTTTCAACCAAAGAGATTCTGTGATTTTTATGTACAGTTTGGTACGCTGAGAACACAATTTGACATGAACACACGTAGTCTTCTTGTCCTTACACTTACGCTCTTTCTGTACTACTGCACTTACACAAAATTACATCCTGATGAAATATGAAATTAAACTGTCTTTAATGTTAATTTGTGTAGTGTTAATTTGCAGAAGCATGAAGTTTAGAATGAACTGTTCCCTGAATGTGTGACTGCAGTGAATTATAATACTTTGTCATGGAAATTATGTGAGGAAAACCGCAGAATATTGAGCACTTAGCTGTAAGTACTGAGATCCTGGAAGTGGAGTATGTCACAGATCATTTCTGAGTAGTAGAACTGGCAGCCAGTGTGCAATTCAGTTTCAGTAAGCATGGGAGCCAATAAGCCAAGTTAAGATCTTACATTCTTTTCAAAGCAAATCAAAGAGAAGAGAATCATATTTGTTACTTTTACAGACCTTAGCAAGCTCTGACTTCCACAGTTGCAGAATCACAGAATTATTGTGGCTAGAAAAGACCTCTGAGCTGAAGCCCAGCCCATGACCTAACCTCACCACAATCAGCTAGACCATGGCATTAAGTGCCACGTCCAGTCTTAAACACCACCAGGGATGGCAACTCCACCATCTCCTTGGCCACTCCATTCCAGTGTCTAACCACCATTTCCACTTGGAAGTGCTTCCTAAGATTCAACCTAAACCTCCCCTGACGCAGCTTCAGGCTCTACCCTCTGGTCCTGTAGTTCTTCGTGATTCTGTGGTATCATGTAAATATCCTTTTGTATGCCCCAAACATAGTAATCTGTCCAAGTTCCTTTTAGATTTGTGCTTAACCAAGATGATTTGCATGCATATAGAAAACGAAATGAGAAACTTTTAAGCCTGAAATCTCTGTTCTTGGAATTTGATATTCATGTACTTCGTTTTTTTCATGGACTTGCCATTAAGATTACTGGAAGATTTCCCAACAAATCTTCCATCCTGAGATAATGGTTCAATTTTTCAAGTTCTTTGAGTAATAACTGTATCTTGGTTTTCAGTTGTTCACTATAATAATGTAGGTATGCACAACTACACTCTTGCTTGTTTAAATTGACCAAAAGATTTGTATGAAACTGGAGTTAGATAAGAATCCATGACTTATCCATGTCTCCAAGAAATTTTTGGTTAGATTTTTCTTGAATAGTTTTCTGCTTAAAATAGCATGCTTAATAAGAATGTGAATACTTGTGAATGTTTCTACAGTAGATTAATCTCACTGATATAAACTAAAATTAGTATGATTCGTAAATAGAATGTAACCATCTAGATAAGAAGACTTTGTTTTTGAAGGCTGCATCTCAGTTTAAGGAATTATCCCTTCTGTTAGAGCTACCAGCTATACTGAATATAGTCTCAGTTGCCTAAGTGTGATGTAGCAGAAAGTCCCATTCTATTTCCATAAAACACATTGCAACCTCAACCCACCCAACTGCAACATGTCCCAGAAATTCACTTCAGTTTCTAGGGTAGCAGCACAAAATAATTTATTTTAAGTTTCATCACTGCTTTCTAACTTGTGGCAAACATTTGGTGCGTCATTTTGCCAGATATGTTATACCAGAGGACATGAATTAATAAAGGCATTTTAGTCTGGTGCTACTGAAAAGCCCAGAGAAAGATCTGCTTGTTTAGTCTGAGCTGCTGTACAGTGATACACTGTGCGCTGTACACTCTGCAGCTGGTTCCATCTATATGGTGAATTGAAGCAAGTGTACAAGGAGTAAAGCTGAAAGAATACTGAGAAAGGGTTACTGAGATTGTAGGAGTGCAACATGAATGGCTGCTTTTTTTATCTGGGAGAATTAGATGCATCTTTGTTGTTTGCTGTGTGTTTTTCTCTTTATATTACTTCGAAGTTGTCAACCCTGTGGCCTCACTATAAACATTTCTTCAGGAATGACAAAAAAAAAGGGAGAAAAATATGTCTGAAAGGTTCCTTTTTCTTGATAATAGATAAATTCTGTAATGTGCATTGTATTTTTAAATTTATTTATCATTGTAATGACTCTCAACATAGCAAATATTTTCTCTGACATAAATAATACTGGTGAAAAATAGGGTGTGTGGAGATGAAAATTGATGTTTAGAATTTATATTATAAAGAATTTAAAAGTCAATCATGAGGATTGATTACTGAAGGTGATGTACAAACATAAATACATTATTCTGGCCTGGACAATCTAGGAATATAAAGTAACTACAGTGGATGTCTTTATTCCAGGATAATAGGCATTAAATGAACATAGATTTGTGCTTTCTGTGTTTTTTCAGGTCCTGACTTGAAAAAAATTGGTATGAGGTTCATAATTCTGCATTATTACATCCTTAGCAATTTGGAAAAAACCTCCAAACCTATCAGAAAAAAATAATCTAGAAGTCACTATTACAATTGAGTGCAAACTTTGCTCTTTCTGTAGGCATCTCCGAGCTCAAAGAAGATACTGGTAAACCAGGATTTTGATTTCTTTGGCTACTTTTGTATTGATGGTACACGAGTCAGAAATAAACTGAAACACACCAAAAGAATGACAGAAACTCTTAGAATGTGTAAAGTTCCATCTTGTAGTAGCAGTGTTTCAGCATAGTGTTTCTGTTGATAATGGATGAGGCTCTCGTTTTTACACAGAGTGATCCCATTTTATGATTCATGCTAATAATTTGACCTAATACATTGTGAAAGGGCACTTTCTTTTATGAACTTGTTAAATGCATTTGTTACTTTAATGTCAAAGAGGTTGCTCTGATTTATAAGTGCTCAGCACACAGACCAGACAGAAGGCAGGCTGAGTGTTTCTCTCATACTGAAGTGTTTGTGGTGAAAGAAGGGTGTGCCATCAGCTTTAGACTGGTAAACTACTTTTCTGCTATTCTTATTTAGAAATTTTTCATTAAATATCATTCTTTGATATCCCATTTTACATGAATTTTCAAGACAGAGACTGAACTAGTTGGCTACTTTTGCACTTTTTGTTGCTATTTTGAGCCTTGATCTGTTTTTGAAATTGTTTGCCAAAATATTTTACATGGAGTTGTTATTGACTGCTTTCCGTTCAGGCAAACCACAGACTGCACAGAAGAGAACTTTCTGTTATATCAAAACCCATACAGCTCTTTCCAGAATGAAGATTGCTAGTGCAGCATCTTTTATTGTTCAGATCCAAATGGATATTGCAGTAATGTCCAGGGACACTTGTCTCTGACATGACACATTGTCAAAACTGAGTCTGTTAATTCTGAATTGCCCTCGTGACAGACATCTAGGAGTTCATCAAGAATTCTAGGTGCTTGTTGGCAGAGTAAGACAGTTTGTTCATCACAAACTTCTTTATTTTTTACTGTTTCAGTTAATGCCTAATGCAGTCTGCCTGCATTTTCTTGACTCCCTAATTACCTTTAGTTTTGTTTCACCTATAAATGAGGGATTGAGCCATTAAAGTTACAGCCAAAAAACACTCCAGATTAAAAAGGGAAGAAGAAAAGAGAAAACCTAATTGGTACAAAAGTTGTATAAATTAAGTTCCTTATTATTTTTCTTTAAATAATGAATTATTCAGTATTTTGTTGTTAATAATTTAACAGAACCCAAAGTTAGATATCAGCAGGACATATGTGGGATGGGTGGTAGTTCAAGTTTGATCTAAAAGGCTTGCCTTTGTATTGAAGTTGGGTTGAAGCTTTGATCTATTTATAATGAGTATTCTAAGGGTTTACTAATTATTTTAAACCTGAAGAGAATCTCACAGTCCATTTTTCAGTTGGAAAGGAACCAAAAATAAACCTTGCTGGAAGTTAAACACAGAAAGTTGTAAAGTTCAGGCCTGTTCTTTAAAGTTAAAGCATGTGTGCCTACTGGCTATAATTTCTGATAAGTTGTGTGGGAACAATGTGTTTTCCGCCTCCCCCTTTCATTCTGTAGTATAGGGAAATTTTCTGAGATACTTCTGCTAGAGCTAGGATATCCTTTATATTTCCCATCCATTTGGTAAGATTGTAGCCATAAAGTTGAAATTCTGAAAAACAGCCCGCACTTATTTTTCCTTTGGAATTTGATTTGGACCAAACAAGTTTCCTGACAAGATACCTGACACATCTAATTTTTTAACAAACTAAAAGAACAGAGTTATGAATGAGAACATGTGTGATGGTTATCCACTTAGTGAGAAAAACTGTATCAAATGTTCTTACTGTACAGAAGTAGAACTTAAAAAACATATAAAACTAACAGATTTATATGATATAATATGTATCATGAGCATGATTTGAAAGGGTTTTTTGGAAACCAGATACTTATCACTGTGCCATATTTAATTCCATCATGAAAGGCGGCTTTACTTTGACTTTCTTTACTTCCGCATTGTTTAAGTTTCTTTGTACAATGATTACATCATTCTTCAATGGAAAAATTTTTGAAGTTCTTCAGAGACACAGAAAACAAACAGATTTTCCTCCTTGTACAACAGCAGTGCCAGCAGTCAGGTAGATGAACATGAGAGAGTTCTCCAGCTACAAGCACTGCAGCATGGAACAGTCTTAACAGCTGGAAACGTCCAGTGTTTGAGGGTCCATATAAATATTCCTCAAAGCAGTAGCTGTGAAGCTTGGGACTTGAGGTAGATATGAAGCACAGTTATCAGAAATTCATATAAAACAGTTCTGTAGGTTCTAGCCCTGAATAAGTCAGTTGAAAATGTGGAATTATGTGGAAAGCGTTTGTTTCATGCAGACATTACTGCAGCTCAGCTCACTTGATGTGGGAGGATGACATGTTCTCATACTGAAAACACTCACCCTTGTAGTTAAATGGTGGGCTTCACTATGCTATTAAGTGCTATTTATGTCATGTGAGAAATATTTTATTTTTCCCCATTTGCTAGGAAATTTTACAGTTTGAGGTGTGCTGACTAGTTTAATGGATCTGCAATACACACAAAATATGTTCTTTTTTTTCCCCATTGAATCAGTATTAGGGATTAAAGGTGAACCTCCTTTCATGGTTCAGATAATTTTCATTAGCAGCAAGGAAAAACATGCCCAATAAGCCTCATACTGCAAAGAATTATTTAAAATAGTTCTGAGGAGCAATTTTTGCCTTTTCAATTATGCAAATACTCATCAGGGCTTTTATCTTTGGTCGATATTAAAAAACTGACACACACTTCTTGACCTGAAACAAATGTAATAGCTGTGAAAGTTTTTTTGTACCTTTACTCTGGCACAAGATTAAAGAAATCAGAGTATTGCATCCCACAAATCAAACTCCTACCTGCATCTCATCCTCATGATTAATTTTTTATGGAATTGTAGAGTAATTCACATAGGAAGCAACTTCTGTAGTTTCTACTCCAATCTGCTCACAGCAGTGTCAGCACTGAATTTAGATCTGGTTGCTTCAGCCTTTGCCCATTCAGATCTTAACCTGCAGTGAGAGATTCCACAGCCTGTCTGGACTACTTGCCCCAAATACTCAATTACCCCAAGTGATTGTTTTGCCATAATGTCCAGCCAGAAGCTGTCTCATTTCAGTTTTCAAGCCTGCCTCTTGTTCTCTCTCTGTCCACCTCAGTAGAGAATCCTTTGGCTCAGTAAAGAGGCTTTGGCCTCCTGGGATTTCCATGCTGGTAGCTCCTTTCTTCCTTGAACCTTGTGTCTTTAGGCACTAAGATCTTGTCTTTAAAGTCAAGAGAGGAAAAGTTTCTCTTGTGTGTCTTCGCTTTCCCATCCTGTGTATATCCTTGGATATATATATATATATATATATTGGAACTCTGACAATCTGTGCTCCGCTACCTGCCTTCCCTTTGTTGATGGACCATCCCTAGTTCATTACAGGATTATCACATTCCTGTCTCACTTTCTTTGTGACCATTACTCCCAGAAGTGTGTTTGGTAATTCTGTACAATTGCTGTCTGGTTCTGTCAGTTTTGGAGCCAGAAGGATGCTATTCTTAAATTATTTCTCCATGGGCTAATTGCAGAACTTGATTATCCATGCAGCATTTCAAAGAGCAATCCTTACCTCTAAAGAACCTAGATGTAAGAAGATCACTTGTCCACACTGTAGACACATCTGGAGATGGTCTTTTCACAACAGCTTTATTTTATCACCATCACTAAAGAAGTTACATATTAAATTTCAGAGTGGCCTTACATAAAAGTGAACAAGACAAGTTTTTCAAAGCAGCTGAAGCTATCATCATCAAAACAAGTAGATTGAAAGTCTTTTTAATAACTGAATAACCATGCTTATCATTATCTTGTTTGGTTTTTTCCTCTAACTACACATCTAGTCCACTATAACTCATCAAATAATATGTTGGAATTTCTTAATTACCAGACTTGTATAGTTAGACATATTTTACTAAATTCAGTGAGGTTTAGTTTTTTTCTGATAATTCACTAGTGATTGATCATTTAAGATTTTGTCACTGGGGTCTGGATGGAACAGATAAAGAGGTTGCTTCTTACAGATTCAAATGAATCTAGATCTAAGTGGAACATATAGGAAAAAAGGATATTAGAATTAGACTTAAATGATCACTTAATTAGCTTTACCAAGTAAAAAGTAGATAAAGAAAGAGGTCTTTAGCTGTTTACTTAAAGGATTTCACTTCCAAGCTGTTCTATGTTAAAGCCACATAAAACATACATAGTCCCTGACTAGTTAACCTAGCAAGTAGAGTTGATCATTTAACATTTAAGGGGACAGAATTTGACATGCACTAATGTTACGAGGCACTTGATGCCTTTTATGCAACAGAACATTTTGCTGGGCGAATGCTTTGGACTGATACAAGATCAGAAATACCATAACAGTGAATCTCCCACAATGTCAAAATGAGCACTGACTGCAATCGAACCAGGGCAGTGGAAGTGTTGGCCGAGTCAATGGAAGGTCAATGCAAATCAAAATAATATAGTGCATGGCTGTACTGTTCTTTAATTATATCTCTATGACATTGACTTTATTTGGATTATCCTGAGGCAGGCCTTGGTTTAATTTGTTCAAACTATTCTTCTGTAAAAACCAGAAGATTGGAAGAAGAGGGAGCTTATTTTTCTCTATTGGAAAAAAATGTTTATTTCATTTCAGTTTTTACTAAAGCCACTGCAAGAGGATATTTTTTTAAAGCTCACATGTCTGAATGACTTATAACCAGAATCCACATATGGTAAGCCATGGTGCTGAGTAGCTACAGTTTATTGTGTAAAAAGCATATTTATTTCTGATTTATTGTGATTAATTCTAGAACTTGCTGGTGTATCCAGAAATACTGTAGTTATCTACAACATCTAGGAAGGGACATGGCTTGTAGCTTGTACACACTTCCCTTGGGGCTATGGTAATGTGAGTCTGAACAATGATTACATACATGATAAGGAGAAGATACCAGTTCTTAGAGTGTATGCAAAAGTCTTATTCAAAACATATTTAGCTGTTCTAAATGTTTCCATTTGATCTTTTAAGCCTCATCTGTATCTGTTATTATATGGTGTGTACTAGTTCAACAGCTATTTTCCCTATTAATATATGAACAATATTTCCATTTGATTGTCTGTCTCGGTACCAGAGAAGATTCATTCACATTTAAAAAAATAAAGCAGAATTACTTTTCCCCACCACAGCTTAAATATACCGAATATACTGTCAATGCAGAATACATGCAGCTACTTTTTTTTTTTTTGAATGAATGCAAGATTTCACATGCCTGTTTAGTGAGCATGGGAACATTCTCTGCTTATAAGAAGAAAACCTTTTGGGAGCAGGAAATTCACATAGAACTAAGATTTATTTCTCATTATTTAAGATAAATAAAAATACTTGTATGTTACAACAAAATAAAATTAAAAAAAGAAGAGATGTGTAGGTAGCAGCAAGGACTGAAAGTGTAAGCAATGTATAGAAATAACGTTTCAAAACCCCAGGCTACTTTCTCTCAGTATTTACCATGTTTAGGCTCCCTGAAGACTGCTGTAATTAGTTTTCTCCCTTACAAGTAATTATGAGCACCTGTAATTTAAAAAAAATATATATTTGTGTGAGATATGATCTCTTGGGTATTTTCCTTTTAGAACCTTCCTCATTTTTTCTTATAAGGTCTTTTCCACTAACTTCTACTCTTGGGATACTTTAAATGGAATGACAGGATCCACTTCAATTACTTTTAAAACCAGATGAGTCCAGAAGCAGCATTGACAGAGTTTTTCTTCCCCATGATCACTTGGAGGTGAATATTACAGGTTCAGATTAGCTGATTATTACCTGATGAGGCTGGGAGCTCGCTGTGGTCTGTATGGGGTATATCCAGACCAAGGGTAGCATTGAAAATGTTTCACATGGTTCACATTGAAGTCTTCAGAAGATCTCCTAGCAGGTGGCAGCAGTGTGTGGGTCTGTACCAATCACTCACCACAGATAGCTCTATGATGGCTGTGTATTTTATAATAATTATTGTGTAACTAGAAGTGGTGTAAGATGGCTGCATGGAGGCTACCTTGTTGTGGACCCTTGGATCAGACCTGTGACACCAGGTACGTAACTGGTATCTCGATGTGCTACTATGGAGACAGGAGGGTGGTTCCTCTTGAAACTATCCTGGGGACATCTCCTTGTAGCTGTTCAATGACAGATAGGGATTTTACAAGTGGGTCGTGGCTCTTAAGACTGTTGTAAAGGTGTGGTAGGTCAGCACTTCATATTCTATCACTGTTCTGTTCCATGCTTTCCCAAAATAGACTGCATGTATCTCTTTGGGAATTATGCAATCACACAAAATAGAAAGCCCAGCATTATGTTCCTCTACTCTTCCTTGTTTTCACATGTGTAGCAGGTCAAATTCTACAGACATAAATCTTCTATACCTGAATGTTGGCATTAGCTTTAAGCCGAAGATTTCCTCAGAGAGAGTTATTTTATAGTAATTTTGCTTAATGTGAGAAACAGACAGAATAAGCCACGAAGTCTACGAAGAATTGCCCATTAATTTGACAAACTTAAACCACTATCTGAGAAAAGAATTTGATTCAGTTTTATTCTAACACTGTATTGATCTTAGAATGATCTTAGCATTTATTTCAGTAGGGTGGATCAGTGATTAAGTTGCGTGTTTTCTTTTCCATAAGACATTCTGCCATTTCTCTGAGTGCTGAATTGCCGAGGTAATCTGATGGAGATACTTAATCATATAAACAAATTCTCAGTGATGGATACAAATCACCAAAATAGATTTAGGTTAAAAGCCCTTTAGTTTCAAGGTTGTCACACACAGTCCATAACCCTGAATTTACATGAGCTTTAGTGTTCTTAGAGGGTACAGATGTGTAGTCTTCAGACTTTAAATTACAGGCCCTGTAAAGTCTTCTCAGGCTCTGGACAAAACGTCCATGATGGGATTTTTCTTAGTTTGTGCAGATAAAGAATTCAGGAATTGTATCCTCCTCTTGTAGGAAGAATGCATGTTGCACAAGCTTAAAGGAGGGATGTGCTGGCCTGACCTTCAGTCAAGCTAACTGGAAAAGCTGAAGTCAGTGACCCCTGTTGTACAGCTAAGAAAAAAAAAAACCTATCTGGCTCTAATTTCTATTTCCATTCCTCCTTTAATCACTGCTGGAGACACTGTATTCATAGAGGTCAAAGACATCCGCTGTTTTTAAGCTGGAGTAGTCACAGAATTTCTCTGCATTGTATGAAACATTAATATCAGACTAAGGAAAGGCTAATTCATACCAAATTGGGAAGTACAGTGTGCTTCAGAACAACTTTCCTCTATCTACTCTGTCATGCAAATACTTGACTAGAACAAGAACGGGATAAAGTTATGTATATCAGCTGAGAAACCACCTATATTCTTTTCAAGGACCAGTGTCCATGCCCTTTAGATCCCCATAATGTTTTACAAAACTTGCTCCAACAGGTTACATTTGACCTTGTTAAAAAGACAGCTGATCAAGATTTCCCAACACCAATGAAAATGAAAGCAATCACCAGTTTTTCAAAACTTGCAGTTGTCTTGGCTACATATGTGCACCTTTAATTGTGTTTTCCCAAAGAGCCTTTGTCCCAAAGCAGAGGTTGGGATGCTATTGTAATGTCAAATCTGACTCACTCTTACAGTCGCTATTTAAAAGTTAGCAGCTGTAATTAGGGGAGAATTTTGAAGCTGCAGTGTTGTATTGTCAGTCGTAACAGCTTTTAATTATCTTATATTTTTCTTTAAAGTGATCAGCTTTGCAGAAGTTGAATGGGCTTTTATCATTTTTACTCTGGAAATGAGCTGACACATTTAATATAATTTAGATAGAAATACTGTTACTGCAGAAAACAATTGGAATCTATGAACTTTTTAAAGGATTTTGAACACAGGAGACAGCCATAGTGCTTAGAGGGATTTTGCCATCATCCAATTAAAATAGTCCTTCATTCTCTCTAATACCATTCTATCTGGTCTTAAAATGCGTAAGACTAATTACATTAGCCCACAGAGGTTTGCATGGCTAATACTATTGGCTATTTCCTCAAATAGAAGAATTATAAATGATTAACCACTTTGCAAATAATACCAGGTTCCTGCTGCAGGACAGATTGGTAGAGAGATAGAGTGTCATTTCAACACTCTGCTTGCTGCAGCGGATGGAGCTTGAGCTTAGAATGAGACCAGTGTTGAAATGGCAGTGGCCAATTCCATTGTCCATCCAGCCTTCTCTAGTTTGCCTGGAAACCCAACCCTTTTGTTGCTCTTCCTAATCTGGTTTTATGCTGAGGATAGAAAGAATAAACACAGAGCCTTCTAGATTAGCTGCATAATAGGACCAGCTGTGTTACACATGGCTTCACTCCTGGAAGTGCCTCCATTTGTATCAGAAAGGAAATAAATTTAGTTTTACAGAGGGCCTTGGGTTTTAAGGACCTAAAAGACTGTAGTTAGTATTGAGTGTGGAGTAGCAGACTAACCTGTGGCATGCAGCCGTCTGAAGGCGGGAACCAGCAAGGGAATACTGTGCAGTATTGTGAATTTTGTTAGATAGTGTCCTTGTCAGTATGGATGAGCATGCCGACAGATGAGAGAACCTGTCACCCAGTGGAAGTTACACACTGATGACAACTGCCAGTCCCAGGTCTTCTACTCTAACATGCAGGTAGATTAAGTTCTTTTAGAGTTGTCACTCTGAAAGAAGGAAAACTGCTAGGCAGCGGAGGAGAAGCAGCAGTGCTAGAGCGGCCATTCTTGCAGCCAGCATTGATGTTTTTAGTATTTGCATCCTGAAGCAACATAAGACCATCCCAAGAAGAAAGAAATCAATTCAGTGAGACTTGGAGAGCCTAGAGAGCTGGGCAGAGAGAAACGTAATGAGGTACGATAAGGGTAAGTGTAGAGTCTTGCATCTGGGTAAGAGCAACCCCAGGTTGGGGACTGAACCAAGCAGTGTAGGAGGAAAGGACCTGGGGGTCCTAGTGGACAGCAGGATGACGATGAGCCAGCAATGTGTTCTTGTGGCCAAAAGAGCCAACAGCATCCTAGGGTGAATTAGAAGGGGAGTGCTTAGCAGAGAGAGGTTCTTCTCCTCCTGTACTCTGCACTAGTGAGACCACATCTGGAGTATTGTGTCCAGTTCTGGGCCCCTCAGTTGAAGAAGGACACAGACCTGCTGGAGGGTGTCCAGCATGGAGTAATGGAGATGATGAAGGAAGTAGAACAGCTCCCTTATGAGGAAAGGCTGAGGGAGCTAGGTCTCTTTAGTTTGGAGAAGAGGAGGCTAAGGGGTGACCTCATGAATGTCTATAAATATGTGAGGGGTGGGTGTCAGGAAGATGGAGCCAGGCTCTTCTCAAGGTCATCTGCTGATAGGACAAGGGACAGTGGGTACAAGCTGGAACACAGGAGGTTCTGTATAATTATCAGAAGAAACTTCTTCACAGTGACAGTAACAGAGCAGTGGAATAAGCTGCACAAGGGGGTTGTGTAGTCTCCTTCTCTGGAGATGTTCAAGACCCGCCTGGATATATTCCTGTGTGACTTGGTCTAGTTGGTCCTGCTGTGGCAGGGGGATTGGACTAGATGATGTTTTGAGGTTCCTTCTGATCCCTAATGATTCTATGAGAAGTGATTCCTCAAAATGGTAAGCAATGAAAATTAAGCTTTGGTAGCCCCAGCAAACCTGAAAATTAATCATTGGATGATTCTGGTTTCTACTGTTTTCTCATTATAACCCGTTTATCCCTTGAGCTTTAGATTTTACAATCTTGATAAATTTTTGTCTCATATATAATAACATATTGAACTAAAGTTCTTCCAAGGCAATGATTTGTGATCATATGATTATGTGACCCCCCAGATTCTTGGGGGCAGGCACTAAGTCATGAATGATTCAGTTTGGATATCTTTGTTGTTCTTGATTTTTGAGTAGGGATGATGCCTTTCAAATCACAAAAACAAAAGTAATCAAACAAGTAGGTAGGGATGGGCATCTTTTGTTCTTCTGATTTGTGACTTGTATGTATCAAGAGAAGGGTAATGAGATTGTCAAGTTTCAGAAGGGATAATCCTTCTCCCTGTGAATCTCTAGAGACGGTCACAAAATGCTAGAGGGAATTCTGTTTTTGTGAATCTAAATTTTAGATTTAAACTTTGGCAAATGGGAAGTTTTATTTACCTTTTCCTTCAAAACACATTCAGAATTTACTTCATGTTCTAGGCGGGTGTAACACCTTGGGTTTTTAGTTTGTTTCGGGACTTTTAGCAAGTATAAGTACCCATCAAAATACATTTCATCAAATGCAGTGCAGTCTGAGAGGCAGTGAGTAGTATTGGATGGTTACATGATCTCAGTCAGCTCCAGAATGTTCAGTATCTTTGGGAAAGAAAAAAGTCTTCATTATTTCTTTTCTTTGTAATTCATGCTTATACACACACATAATTTTTTATGAAAAAAATATATATGGAAATAAATAAATTTGTAAATTGAACTATAAGATTCTGAGTAAATAGTTTTTTGAAAAAATACTTAACTTTAAGAGCACTGGATGAGATTTGCAGCACTGGCTATACATTTCCCCATGCTGTGGGAACCTAGGTTCCACTTACATTAAGGAAGACTAAAGCCTTGCTTCTGACTAAACCATTTGTGATCTGACTTGCTTTCATGGAGATCTGTCAAATCAGGATATTATTAAATTAGCTTGTAGAATCTGAATAAGAAACTATTTTCAGTATCTTCTGGTGTCTCTGAATTGAGCCTTTCCACAGGCGTGAAATCTTACTGTTCCAAGTAAATCTCTAAGGATAATTTAAAATCGAGAAAGAAAGTAGTCCTTTTTTACTTCGAGGGACTATTGGCTGCTTCTTGAGATTATTGAATTTTCATTCCAGGCTACAGGAAAGCAATACCTCGCCAAGATAAAACAGAAAGCGTAATAGGCACTACATCTCTTGATGTTTATGCCAAAAATCTTAACAAGAAGCCAAACTGGACTCTCAGATACTGACGCAAATGAAATTAGGAGGAAATAGTCCTTGCAGCAGTGCTACCAGACGTGCCATTCAGACTATTAAAATGCTACATTATTCTTCATTTTGTTAGATGAAATCAGAAATCACATGTTTCCCAGAATAATGGGAAGTCTTCCTTGTAGAAAATGTCTGGTATTTTTTTGCAGCAGCAGATTTAAAGAATCTAAATCTTGCAAGTAGCTTGATAACTTACAAAGTTTGCTTATAAAGAAAAGAATTTTATTCTTACTTGCCAGGAAAATGATGTTGTTATCCCTTTCATATTCAAAATATATTCAGGAAACTTTTACAATCCTGCTGGGGGGACAGACAGATGGATGGGACACACACACATCATGAGACGGGACACAAGAGACGAGACTTAATTTCTTTTGCTGAATTGTAGCATGACAAGGCGGTGTTGAAATCCAGTCACCTAAGCATTTTGTTAATTTTATCAGCACAGTTAAGGTCGTTGTAGAGTACTTGTTACTGTTGGGCACTAGGTGGCCTGCTTGCTAAAACATAGTAGTAGAGACTTCTACAAAGCCAATTTGCAAAAGCACCGATTCAAAAATAAGGAAATAAAATTGTATCTTTTATTGCTAATAGAGGACGATGCATTTAAAGTAACACATGCGTGGAAGTCTGGAGGTAGCACAACCTACTAAAACCATCTAAGCACATGATTATTTTGTCTTACAGACAATATTTAGTTCCTCTCTGTTTACTTCAGGAAGACCCATAACTCATTCATACTCATAGTAGAAACATTCTTCTTGCCTAACAGTGCCTTAACAGGGCTGGCATCAAGGACTATCTAGATATATGTGTGGGTTTTACTTCCCACTACAACAAAGGAACGAACTTTTACACAAAAAGAGGGGACACTGGCCTGTATATTCTCTAAATTATGAGCTTTTAGCTATCTTGAGGGAAGTTAGAAACTGGCACTTAAGAAGTAGAGGTAGCATTTGTTTTAGAAACCTAATACTATGCTCAGAAACATGGAAAGAGTCAGTATTATTTATTGTTTCTAAGGTGCAAATGTTAACAGCTAATGTTTTTGGGTTAGTTCTACACACTCAATCTAATCTCACATGGCAATCTGTAGGAAACAGTAATTAAGAGCGGTAAGCAAAGAAACACCTTGCTGGGGTTTTGTTGTTGTGCTTTGTTGTTTTTTTTTTTTCAGTAACTGAAGGCTACAAGTGACCTGTGGTGTGTGAATATTGCAGCTGAGTCCTGTGCTACAACAAACCTCACTCAACTGTATTTTTCAGCAGTTTTGGCATTTTCGTTTGTTGCTCTTTGACTCCTTGTTAGTGTCAGTAGAAGGAGACAGATGTGACTTGAAATGATGTTGAGTTCGAGCCTTTGAACATTGATTTTTTTTAATATCAATTTAATTTTAAAATGTAATGAAATAGTAATTCAATAACTAGTCTTCATTTAATTTTTTTTACTGATCAACTGAATGGCTAAATAACATCAGATTTATTCCTATGTGATTACTCATATTCTTTGTTTGAGGTCGAATGTGAAAGTAATGAGATGACTGAAATTCTACTGATTATTTATCACTGATAGAATTCTAAAATCTTAGCAGTCAAGGAGAGTGCAAAGATTTTTACTGTTCTGCAGAGACCATGTGATTAGTACATATCCAAAGCAAGGAATGGACAAAATCTGCATTCTAGGTAACACTGTTTTGTTCATCAGCTTGAAAATGTATCTTGTAGGTATTTTTCAACTGAATTCCCCTAATATCTCTTGTTAGAAAACAAATAAATGCAGAGACAAGGAGAAGCCCTGGCTGCACTGATTTCTTAATTGTGTGCCAAAGACAATTGTGTGGTTTTCTTCTGAAGTCTTTTGAATTTAAACTGTGGATGCATCTGATGGATCATGTATTTCTAGGTGAACAAAGAAATTTCAAGCTGATGCTGAGTATCAATAGAACACAACAGGAAGTGTATGGCCGAATATAATGTGTTCTATGAAAATCATAGAATTGTTTAGATTGGAAAAGAGCTTCAAGATCTTCAAGTCCAACCATCAACCACAATGTCCCAAGCCTACCGCTAAGCTGTGGCCCTAGGCTCCACATCTGCACAACTTTTGAACATGTCCCGATTGTCTTAGTTATTTCTTTCACATGAGAAGAACTATCAGAACTTCTGTTTTTGTGATTTAATCAAAAAATGTGTACCTCCATATATCAGCCAAATCTGAGCATGAATCTCTTGAACTGATTGTGAAGAAGTCAGACTTGATAGTATCCCTTAGGTTAGAGAAAATGGTTTTCCATTTAGAGCAGTGGGGTATCCATTCACAATGAGCACTGAGGAGTAATATACCTCCTCAGACTCTAACAAAGGAAAACAAATTGTGACATGTGGCACACAATTAAATAAAACCTACCCATTACTACTGCTAGTGGTGGCAATAGTCAATGAAGTACTGATGAGACACAATTCTGCTGCTGCATAGAGAAACATCACCATGAAATATTAGACTGCTCTGCAAATCGTCATCTCTGCATGTAATGTACTGCATCACATACAATGTAGCAGAATTTTGTTAGGCAAGTAAACCTGCAAGCTTAAGGCACCATTATCACACTCCCTTTAGTTACTGGCATGTTGGGTAAAATACAAAATATCTTTAATATTTCCATTTCCTGCACCTGAATAGAGCATTTGCCAGAAAGTTGCCTTTGAATTTTCTAAGTTCCGAGCATCTGTTCTACCTGACTGACAGATACATTATCAGAGGTTAAAGATGTGAAAATGATATTATTTTCTCTAGTAATTTATTCACAAATCAATATTTCTACTTCTTATACAAATAATTGAGGAAGCAGTTAATCTTATCTCTGTTCTTCTATCTTGTGAAGCAACATATAATTACGTCCTAGTGTCACTTGTGTCGAACCTGCTTATGTCATTCTGCATAAAAAGGAAAACATCCATTTTCTGAGTAGGTCTTAGTTTTGGATGCAGAATGAGCTGGTGCAAAGGACCAGTCTATCTGGTGTGCTTTCATGATGTTTCTGTTACAATCCTGGTACAGAAGTCTAATTTCCAGGAATAACACACAAAAGCCTTTGGTCATTTCTAGCTGACTGAAACAGTAACTGAAATGTGAAGTATGGTAAAACTTACAAATGATACAGTAGTTAATACAAATTATCCAAACATTGTCTGTGTTGTGATTACTTAAGCTAATAGGCTGGTAAGTGTTTTGTGGTAGGTTTTGTGCTCTTTCTTTTTTGAATGTAAATAATGAGCTGTTACCAAGTGGTGATGTCACCCCATTTATATGCAGGATTAGTTTTTTTTTCACTTGAGTGTGTAGAACACACATCTATTTGAAACTTTAATCATTGTTTGCATTCCTCCTTTAAGATTTGTCCTCATTTAAATTCCTCTTTGAAGAACTAATATTCTATTTTCTTCAAAAATGTTCTGTGCAGTTTAGTAGTAATGATAAAACATATCCTGGGTCTGTGATACTATGTGAGAAAATATGTTCCAATATGACTTCTAAAAGCTTTTCCACGAACATCCATGACGTACAGGACTCTCCTATACAGAAGTACACTGTTCTCATTATTAATGTGGTTATGAGGTCCACCTCCCTGCCCTGTAAGAATATTTTGAAGCTGTTCATCCTCTTGCACTCTGTCACAAAAAGGAAAGTGGATAGGGAATAATATTCCAAATGTTTCTGTTCTACACTACAAGTCTGAGACTGTGCCACATTACTAATGTCTGGACATCACTGACAATAGGTCAATGGACATACAGATTTCTAGCTAGAAACATTTTGTCGCCATTACAATTCCTCTTTTATTTCGTTTTAGTGGTTGGCAGGTGTCAGTGAGGAGGTAGTGGAGAAGTGCAAACACAACACTTTCTGTTGTTTCAGTACAGTCTGTGACACAGCTATAATGCTTTATGGAGTTTATGGATGTAGGGAAAGCTTTAAAATATGTTTTCTGAGATTTTTTGAAGCATCAGCTTTACCATGACAGGCTTCAGTCAAGAGCTTGATTTGATCTGGCCTGACATTCGTAATAAAATCTAAAATCAAGTATTCAATGCTGACACATCACAGCCTATGCAAACATTTAATAACGTTCTGTTGTTGAGATGCGTAGGCTCCCTCCACGCTTAGGTTAAGGCTTTCAATTTCCAGAGCTATAGTTCCAGCAAATTCTGTAAACCCTGCAGAAAATGCCACTGAATTCAGTGGGTTTTGAATCAATTTAATAAAAATTGCTGACCAGAGGCCCTACTTTTAAAACTCTATTTACAACAGAGGTAAAATTTAAAGTACAAGATCAGGCCCTGCATATCAAACTACTGTCACACATTTTTATGTATCCTTACATTTCTGTTTCATCCAATTCTGTGACTGTTTTTACTGAGTATTCTTTGTGCAAGTAGTCCAGATGACGGTTGGTTGTTGGTTTCTCCCTGCTTTGATCAGCTATGCTCCATCATTTCCACTGGATAATTTAGTTTTCAATCCCCTTTCCAGAATCACTTTAGTGTAGTGCTCCTGGCACAGAATTTCAGTGCTTGAAGAAGAAATCCATGTGTTTGCAATCTCTACAGCACTTTGGGGATCTGTCAGGATGAGAGGTGCTGTTCACTATAAAGGATCCTTTTCTGCATACAGTTGACAATTCCAGTGTCATTTGTTTTCTAAAATAACAGAAAAATACTTCATATTTTTTTTCTATATAAATTATGGAATTAAAGAAGTATTATTTTTAATTCTGATAAAGCATGAGATGTGATCTAGTCAGATACATTTCTCACAAAATTAGGTGATTTTAACTTTGAAAAGGTGATGTACCTTTAAAAGACCTGCATTGCTGATGTTGTTTGTTAAGAAGTACCAACCCTACTCCATTAGTATACAAGGGACTAAGTTAAATGTTGTTGCATTTCAGGCATGATTTGCTATTTGCCTGAAAGTTTTAACAGATAACATGAAAAAAAAATCTGCAGAAAGCACAGTACAAAATAATTACCATTGTTGTTACTACAATCTTTAATTACTTGCACTGTAAACATATTGAATCAAAAGTCATTTCAAGGTACAAACATTAAAGGAAGAGAATTCCTCATGTACAGGATTGGAGGATTAACAGATCATTGTAGACGGAGTCAAAAGAAAATAAGCAATTGATACTATGGGATTAGATCGATTTTTTGAATACATTTTTATCTGTATTATACTATCATAAGAGATAAATTAATGCCCTTAAAAATGCAAGATATGAATTAGTAAGGCTTTATCCTCGTCTTTTTAACTATAACCATCTGGGATCAAACTCAGGCGCTTTAGGTCTCTCACTTAATAAATCACAAAAAATCTTGTTGTTTATGTCCTGGAGTTAATAGAGTAAAAAGGGTGTTTCACTGCTTCCTCAGAGCAGTATTTTTGTGAAGCCCAAATGCTCCACAGCTGTTGCTCTTAGGTACCCCTAAGTAGATATGTGTAGCCTGTAACATAGATATAACCTGTGTGTGTAGGTGGCCTGTTCCATACAGGTAACCTGTCTGTATGTGTGGTCAGTTCCTTACATGGCACCATCCCTTGAAGCCTCCCTCCAAATGAGGATTTCTCCCTCAGGAAAAATCTGTATAGACTGTGTATCCACAGTGCTGCACGGGCTCTGGGAGGGGAAGCAGGGAATAGCCTGCCCCTGAGCCCACCAGACATGGCCATTTTCAAGGGCCATGAAGGTACAGAAATGTGTGGGTGAAGTGTGGCCTTTCCCAGGCCTCCACAGCCTCTGTCCCTAAGGCCTTCCAGAGGAGAAGATGGCAGCTTTGCCTGTGGGCACAGGAAATAAGAAGGAATTTGCCTAGAGATTGCCTGAGGGTCTGTTTTGTCTCACTCTACTGTTTTTGTTTGGGTTTTTTTAGGTTTTGGTTTGGATTGGTTTGTTGGGTTGGTTTTTTTTGGTGGTGGTGGTGGTGGTTTTTTCACCNTCTCATACACTGATTCTGTGACATTTTATTCATGTTTTATTCATACAGTGTATTTGGTTAGGGTCAGTTAGCTAAAAAATGTGCTGATTGCTTCCCTGCTCTTTGGACCCAGAGCTAAATTATGAGAATGTTCCTTCTAACATGTGCAATTAGTCCTCATGCTCATGGTCCTCTTAGAGATCCCAGATTTAAGTTTATTACTTATAAATGTGTATTCTTATGTATAATATCCATACATTACATGTGACATGGTCGTTAGGTTGTTAATTGGTGATATATATTGTAAAGTAGAGAAAACCTGTTTTGTAATGTATTTTTAACTTTCAACTCCTGACCGGTACCTTCTGGTGTGAATCCCATTTACATTTAAGCTGTCTTTAAGCAGAATCCCGTATGAATCCCATATGAAAATGAGCTGCTCTACTGCTGCTGGGTGAAAACATGATGTGTTTTACCTGAAATCTTCTGTGGAGACTGTGCTTCCCTTAACATTTTCCTTTGTTCTTCTCTGTATAAACTTTTGCTTGAAGAAAATAGCTTGAATAGGAAATGTTTTATTTCTATGAAGTGTTCCTAATTTTGTCTGAACTGTTTTCTTCTGATTTTACCAAGAAAGAAGACAGTAAGTTATTTAATGCTTAGGTATTTATTAAATACAGTAATTAGTTATGAAATTCATATTTACATTAGGGACCACATAATTGTATGCATTTTCTATATTGTAACACAATCCTTCATGATCCTTACAGCCATCAGAAACAGAGAACAGTGTCCCTTTCGAGATATCCTGGTGGGAGGTTGGAATAAACAAATACTAAAATACATTTTATGAAAGCTTTGCTGCTGTAATCTCTTAGTCCTGTTTTGCATAGACATGCTAATAATTTCCTGAGCAAGAATTAAGAATCAGTTACAAAAATGTGTGTGAGTAATATCCAGGACACTCTGCCTTCTCTGGGCATGTTATGATGAGGCAGAGAGGAAGTGATTTTAAGAGATTAAAAATATATAGAAAAAGTAAGGTTCTGGTATCATTTTAGATCCTGATTCCCAGGAGAACTTATTTTTTTATTTTAGGAATTTCATGCAACAGTGCAAAATTCCTGATTTCCTGGGTTTAACAAGAATTTCAAAAATGGGTTTTGCTTTTTTTTTTTTTTTAAACTTGGGACTTTTTAAAAAGAAAAATAGAAGGCAGTATGTTTAGTTTTTGCACGGTTTTCTTTGTGTTTTTCATTTTTCTGTAAGTCTGGGACCAAGTTCTCTCACAAATGGAGCTTTGGGTTAAATGTGAAGTGTAAGTTTGTGTAGTTCCATCTTCTTTGTGTAATTGAGGTGGGGGGGATGCAAGAAGACAGCTGATTTCTGCTTCTGCAGAATGTTGTGATGCGTGTGACTGGACTCCCGGCAGGGTTGTATTTGGTATAAATAGCTAATAGACAATAGAGCATTCAGCTGTTAGCAGTATGCCAATCTTTATTCACAAATACTTGACTTGCTTACTAGACACTGTGAAATGCATTTTCCTGCAATTCAATAATGAAAGTTATCCACTGGCAGCAAGGCTGCAAAGTGGAATGCATTATGTATGAGACAGGTGATCTTGACAATTGCCATTTCAAAGGATTTGACACAAGTGGCTAAAATCAGATTTACTTCTGTTTTTAAATAAATTAAAATGCATTTTAAGTTGAAATCCTTCCAACGATCACATATGTGGTTTCACATAATTTTTTCATTGTGATGTTGTGTTCTCTTGCCAGTGGCTCATGGATGACTTTTCTTTTGTTTGCTTTAGCATAGATTTAATTTTCAGAATTGAGGTTGAAGAGATTTTCAAGAGGAAAAACTAGAACAATTTTCACTTGATTTGTAAAATGTGTTCATATCTTCAAACATGCAATTAAAATACGAAAAAAACCCACCAATATAAATCTCACCATTAACAACTTGAATTTTTAAATATGCTTGAAAATCAGACATTCAGTTTTATAGAATAAATATTTGAAATTTTATGCTTTTGGGCTTTAACATTCAGCAACTTAATAGAGAGTTTGTATATTGGGTTTATGGTTGGTTTTGGGGTGGTTTTGGTTTGTTTTGTTGTTTTATTGTTCTTTTTGAATGTGTATTCTTTTTGAATGTTTTTTTTTCTTGAAGACAAAGTGGAAATAGCCATGCTTATCATGGGGATCTTCACTTTTTTCCAAGATTTATGTTTTCAACCTTCAGCTTTTCATCTGACTCTTGTGCAATGGTTTCATTGCTATATTGTCAGGACTGTTTCCTAGTATTAGTGTTTTATAAATACATGTGGTATTGCGTAGTCTCACAGTTTTCTGAAATAAGTTGCAGGATATTTTAAAAATATTTTCTGAGTATTGCTTGATGCATTTCCCCAAGCATGGCCTGTACTGAGTATATTAATAAAAGAAGAGACTTCAGCTCTACAGGGTTTAATTTGAAACAATTACACAAAATTACTCTTTATGCCATAGAGCAGTGGAATTGAGTTCAATTTGTCCATCCAACATGCTTCCTTCTTGTTGTCTATTTATAGTTCACTGTTTCCAGTTTCTTGTTGCAAGTTTTCATAAGCACTCTTCCTGTTAGTTGCTAATTAATGTCAGGAGGTTTGTTTCAGTAAGAATTTGTGAGTTACTTTTTTCCCACACCATGGCTGCTTCTTCATGTGGCTGTAAGAATCTGCCTTGTGATCGTTAACTTATTGTTTCTTCAAGTAAAGAGTATTATTATCCTGTGATGGAAAAGTTAAGGAAAACCAAAGCCCTAAAAAAATCTATTTCTAAAGCACTGATGACTCACTGAGGAAAACATCCGACTGTTAGCAAGTTGTGGCTCACACTTCTTGAATTCTTTTGTTGACTTAAATGGATGTGAGGTGGTGTTTTCTCCTGGTGTTATCACCAGGAGAATTTCCAGTTTCATTTTATTTAGCATTGGGGGGGAAAAAAGTCAAATTAAAGAAACCTCATTGATGTCAGTGCCATCACACTAATAAAAAATAGATCAAAGAATAAATCAGTCCCTTAGTGGATTTAGAGTAAAATCATATGA
Organism: Upupa epops; assembly: GCA_013397515.1. Taxonomy (NCBI): domain Eukaryota; kingdom Metazoa; phylum Chordata; class Aves; order Bucerotiformes; family Upupidae; genus Upupa; species Upupa epops. The sequence continues at coordinate 91,403 of VZRI01002691.1, forward strand.
GGAAATGAATTTGAAAGCCTTGATAATATAACAAATTGTCTGTTTATGTTTGAGGTAGGTCTTTTCCTTTGAATATGATCACAACATATACTATGCAGGGAGTGGATCCCTAAGATAAATATCGATGGCTGAAAAATAATTCGTGTTTAGAACATCATAGAGACCCGATCAGTTTAGCCTGTTTGTTATCATTTGTGCCTGGTCTCAAAACAATAAGGAGGATTCCTGTTAGGCAGGAATCAGTAATCAGAAATAGTGAGCAATGCCAGTAAAGTCTCTAGCTGTTTTTAAAAAATTAATTATTATCAAGACTAGCCAATTCCTTATATGAAACAATGTGTGTGGTGACAAAAGATAGATGTTCCTCTATTCAATCTCCTTAATCCCTTAAAGCAAAAAACATAACCCCTAACAACCAAAACACTGAAAATCTGTACTTGCAGGAAAAAATTCTTAAGCTGGTATCTGCAGGACCAAATTGAAATCCCAATCAACGTGATTCAGAAATTCAAAACCTATGGTGTGGATCTGACAAGTTATCAATAGACACTTTGTGAACTGGAATAAAGGCAGATAGCTCACTTTTCAGTTAAATACTGTCATCACCATGCTGTTGTCTGACAAATATTGCCTATGTGATGGAAGAGTCTTGATGGATAAAAAAAGCCTATTCTAATTTTGTCCTTGTAATTAAAAGAGGTTCAGAAATACGAAGGTAAGAATAGAAGTGGTATTTTCAGGATTTCCTCCCTATTATGATTTCACTACTTAGATACTGATAGACTGTATTAATTAGTTCATGATACTTTTTTCATATAAATTGATGCAGCAGTTATGAAACATTACTGCAGATTACTTTTTTCTGCTAAAGTCAAATCTATACCCAGGGGTAAAGAAATGTGTTATTATCTTCTAAAGTGGACACTTGATGTCTTTACCACATTTACTGTTTTTATGTGATCCTTTTAAAACAGCAGTTGACTCCTGTAACAAGGCACAGGAATTTTAACTTGGGTGGGACCAGGTAGATTCTTGTGTATGAAGAATAGGTTTAGCTTCTACCTTCACATCACACTCCATTAGACAGTTAAAAGTTTTTATATTCTGTCTATTTTTCAAGAAATTATTTGACAGCTGCTAAATGAAGATAATCATGAACTATGATAATATTTAAATTATGCCATTAATACTTCGAATATTGGACCAAAAGAAAAAAAAAAAAAGAAGTAGGTAGATTTAGGTGCCTAGATACTCAGTCGAAAGAGAGCAAATCTTAAATGGTTCCCACCGCCCCCATCCTGGCCATCTGGGCTATTTGCCTCACTCATGACAGAAGTCAGCAGTACAGACATCAGTGCATTCTTTTGAAAGCTGGGAAAATGGCTTGGCAAGCTCAGTATTACCTTCTGTTAAACAGTTTTATTAGTTCTTAATATTTTTTTGGCCACCTGAGAAGTATGAGTGCTGGAGCTAACAAAGGTCCTTCTAAGCTAGTCTGTGCTGTTTAACCTTTTGTAGTTTGAGGGTGTTTTATCTCTGTACCCCAGTCATCAAGCAAACTGTTTTCCACACACTGTTCTGTGACTGCCTTTCTGGCCAGGCCCTTTCATTTTGCCTTTTTGTATTTTTATCTTGTCTGTCCATCTTAATCTCTTTTTCCACCATCTGTTAGCAGTCACATGCTCCCTTTTAAAAATTTCCTGTAATGACCTGTTTTTTTCTGACTCTGCCATTTCCCTCAGCAGTTTCTTTAGCTTTTCCTTTCGCTTGTGGATTTATGTTTATATTGTTTTGCCTTTTTGAGGCATGTGTAGTTTTGATGTGTAGGCAAATCGGAGTGGTGCACTAAATAACACGTCATTAGAAATACTCTGATTCTGTTAATGGCTTTCAGGGTGATGCTTGGTTGCTAGAAATTGCCTCATACTCTTCTGCTTTGCATTGCTGTTGCCGTAGTTATCATATCAGTGCTATGGCATAAATGACAGGAAATGTACAGCTATGACTGTATGAATAGGTTGTTTTAAGAGCAACACTTTGACCTGATTTAATATGTTCCACTGTATATCTTCAGAAGACTTGAGTCGTGTTGGGGTTTTTCTCCATAAAGTTTCACAGCTCTGGAGCAGTTTGTAAAGGTTGAAAACTCCTTTTAGAATTGTTTAAAAAGACAAGTAAAGACCATTTAAAATTAATGTATTCTACTGAAGGTCTAGAAGTGTAAGTCACTGGGTTTTTTTTCTACTTGGAGACCAGAGTTTTCTGTTAAAACTCTTATTGCTACCTACTGCGTGTCAGTACTCTTTTCCTGTAGTTGAGGAAAATCATAGGGAGTAAAAGTCATTACAAAAAGTCATGTTAGCATGTATCTAACATGGTTTGTAGCAATGGTGTTCTGTTATTTCCATATTTTCATGCTTTCATGTTTTAATGCATTTTCTTTAGTATTACACAGGAATGGTTTGTATTAATACAATGGTTCAAATTTAGTTTTCATTTAGAAACAGTAACTAAATATAGATAGTAACGTAAGGCAAATAAGTTCCTCCCCACAGTTTATCTGACAGACCTGTTTTAGTCCTGCTGTTATTTTATAATCCCTAGAATTTCCACTGCGTTTATAAATAGGATTATAGCATCTTTATCAGTTAATTTTAATATAAATTATCTCTTGCTACTATCACTACTTTTTGAATTGATTTGGCAAAGTTTTTAATAAACTCTAAACTGTTTGATGTATGTACTTATCCCCAAATTGCTTTGTAAACCAGTCTTTCTGAGCGTGACTAATTCTCTGTATCTTAAAAACTAGAGAGGGAGTAGCAGTGTAGCATTAATTACCTTGTTACTGATAAAAATATGTTCAATAGCGTAAGATTACTTATTTGGAAGTTGCGTATACATTACAGTATATTGTTAGAATTCATAGGCATTCCTCAAATGTACTTCCCTGAAATAAAGGTTTTCTGCAGGTTGAATGCACATAAGCAGTTGTTGTAGTGGTGTGGCAATTACTAGAGATGTATTTACAGAAAGTGTAGCACAGTTAATAAATAAAATCGTAAGAGTCAAACTAGTGTATTTGTGCAGTCCTTTCAGTAAACTTATTCTACTGCCATCATGTTACCATTAATGATAATCATTATCTGATGATGATTCCCTTATTTACATATTTAGAGTTTATTGTTATAAGAGATTTATAAAATAGCTTTTTCCACTTTTGGCTCCCTGTTGGGTGTTGCATCAAGCCTTACGCCCTGCGCATAAGTCAGTGAGTTACTGAAGTACAGGAGGTGACACAGTATCTGTGCGACTGCATAACCCATTCTCACCCGTCAGCACTCTGGTTGAGGTTAATTAAATTACTGCAATGAGCAGTACCTTCTTTCATAAGTGAAGGCTTGCAGGATTGGATTTTTATTTCATGTTGCTTCTTTTTGTAAAATTATAAACCCTGAAAGTGCTTCACAGTTAAATCCTGCTCACATGTAAACAAACATCTTGCAGATCTAGTTGGAATGTTTTTTTATCTGTTCCTTACTCCCAACCAAAAGGTGCAGAGTTTAAAGGGAAGAGCATTATTAATAGTTCTTAATCTGTTTTACTGCAAAGTCAAATGTTTTAATTTAAATTACCCTGAAAGTGCTGCTGAAAGGCAGTAACTAACAGGTGAAGACAATTACTGGCTTCAGCAATTTCTTCAACCACGCAACTGGAGCTGAAGGAGTAAATCAATCTGGGCTATGACAGGAGGAGGAAATCAGAAAATACAGGAGAAAAATGACATTAGCTGCACAATGGATAAAACGTAGATAAGCTAGTGCAGGGGCATTTGAAGCAAATGCTCAACTGGTGCGAGTTACAATTTTGTTAACTAAATATTTAATTTTAGATAGAACTCGAGTATGTGCCTTACAGAAATGCTGTCCTAAGTTAACCTAAACTCTCTAAGGGCAGAGTTTTGCAATGATCAGGCAAAGCAGCATCTTCTAAACATGGAGTCCAACAGTGTGATTTTTCTTTGATAGTTGTCTTCTGCAGGCTGTAGATATACCAGTATCTGTACCCAGAAATGATCCCATTCTACTGCAATCTGTCTTAAGGTTTATTAGCAGTTTTGGGAAGAAAATATATATTTTATGAATATTAAGCCAAATTACTTTAATGACAGAGTTTTAAAATGGTTTAGGTTATTTGTGGAAAAGGTTCTTCTTTCCTGTCTCCATCTCTTTAAGACCACATTGTTCTGTAAATTTTAAAGGATTTTTCTTTCTTTTTATTTTCCAGCTGCTCTTGGTGTTCTATACGAATACACATTAGACATTCTGGAGATGGACTTGCTGTCTGGAACCTACCTCTTGGCTGTCTTATTAGCCTGTATTGTATTTCAGTCTGGCGCACAGGAGAAGAATTATACCGTGCGGGAAGAACTGCCTGAAAATGTCCTCATTGGCAATTTGCTCAAGGATCTTAACTTAACACTGGACCCGGATGTGCCCCTTTCCTCACCACTGCAGTTCAAGCTTGTGTATAAGACTGGGGATGTGCCGTTAGTGCGGGTGGAGGAGAACACCGGTGAAATATTCACAACTGCAAATCGCATAGACCGAGAAAAGCTCTGTGCTGGCATCTTCACTGAGAACCGCTGCTTTTATGAGGTGGAGGTTGCTGTTTTGCCTGATGAAGTTTTCAGATTGGTCAAGATCAGATTCCTAATAGAGGATATAAATGACAATGCCCCCCTCTTCCCCTCAACAGTTATTAACATCTCTATCCCTGAAAATACAGCAATCAATTCTCGCTATTCTGTTCCATCTGCCATCGATCCGGACATCGGTGTGAATGGAATTCAACATTATGAACTCCTTAAGGTGGGTGTCTTTCATTCTTCCGTGTTACTGTCTGCGTTACTGTCTTCTCAGTAGTGTTGCCAGTCCTCATCATCCCATTAAGAATCTGGAGCTGTGTACCACTGGTCTGAAACACTGATATGTATGCAAGTGCATCCTAACGCATCATTAACTCTGTGCAAAACTCCTCGTGTGTCTTTGTGATGGTATGATGGAACACACATGTCTTCATCACTCTCCACCAGCATTCACAGTGTCTGCACACTTGGGCTGACAGTTGTCACACTGTTAAATGTGTGTCCTTATAGCCACCAACATGACAGCACCAAGTGCAACAGTATTTTGCATTGAGTTCATGTCTCCTTCATGCCATAGATTTGAGCAGCAGAACTTATGTGCTGTGAGGCTCATCCATATCCTGCTGGGTTATTTCAGAATGAAAGAGTCTGTGTGTCAAAGCAGCTTTGTCATGTTTGGGTGGGCAGAATGTCTCAGCAGGAAAAAAATTAAAGGTATGCATGAATGCAAGGATAGCAGTGCTAGTGTCCCTGTAAGAGCAGATCTTCTTAAACTCTTTCTGGCAAATAACAGGAGAGCTGAGATTAGGGAACAAAGGAATGACATGTAAGTCTGTGCTGCGTTAGGGCGTGTGATTGCTCACTGAAGGATTACTTTGAGTAGAGAGTTCAGAACAAGAAGGGAACTTATCTTAGAACTGTTGTGTTATTAGGTGGGAACCTGAAAATGTCTTCACTTCCCTTGTTTTTGAATAGGGATCTGTTGGGTAGTTGGACTCTTCAGCAACCAGTCTGGCACCCTCATTACTTAATCGAACAATACATTATAGACCAATATGCTTCTTGTTTGTTTCGGTAGCTAATATTCACAAACATTATTACTTGCTATCAATTTAGTAAAAATAAAGTGTTGCTTTATTTTAGCTCTTCTAAAGTGCTTACAACTGTGAGTAGTTGTGGCACAGTGGGTGCTAGTGACAAAGAGTGGACACTTCTGGTTAGCTACCAATGGAAAACCTCCTTATATACACATCTGTCCATTGATTAGGAATAGAAAACTTTCAGAGAGTTTATTGCAAAGTTTAAAGTCTTTATAGGAAGCACTTAAAACATTTAAATTCCTAGGTTATACTGACAGTAGCAGACACATCTGTGTTTGGGGAGGGTGTTTGTTTTTTGTTTTGTTTTTTTTTCTTTAATGTTAGCTTACCAGTCTTTATTTGGTACTTAATTGAAAATCTGGAGAATGAATAACAGCATTTTAGATAAGTAGTAATAGGAGTAGAAAATAATAGAAAAGCTAGGGCTACAGACAGAAAGATGCACAGTCTGAATAGAGAACTATTAATTAATGTATCTGCGAGAAATGGGCTGTTATTCTAGGAAAGGGAAAAAAAACCTAGAAAATGGCTATATCAGGAGTCTCTGGGATTGAATGAACAGTTTTGTGAGTTTGCTTTTAGGCTGCATGTTCAGAAGCAAAAGTGACAGTTCAGCAGGATGACAGCAAATTTGTTTCACACAAGTGAAAGCTTATCCAAGATACAAACTACAGCTCTGCACCAAGAGTAGTGTGGGATGTAAGGCCTTGTCTAAAGAGCTACTGTGAGCTCAGATGGTCTGCGACAGAGACAGGTTTACACAAAGAGATGTGCAAAGAATTTGAACAAAAATTAATTATAAGCTATATCTGAATCAGGAAAATGAAAACCAGTTATATGTTTATTGTGTGCCTCTGAAAGACTGCTTTTGACATGCAAGAGAAAGAAAGGTGATGAGGATGAACACTCACTGGTAGTGACTGAAAGATCGGAATTCTTGTGAGAAATTTGCCACAATCAAAATAATTTGTAAAATTGCAGCACTGCAGATGGATCTCCTGAAGGGATTATTTGCATTTTTTCTCTTGCATGCTCCTTGGTCAGGCAATTTTTGAGTTATGGATCTGCTGCCTTTAACAGCAGTAATTTCACCTGCCTTGGAAGGCATCTGTAAAACCAAGAGGCAGTTTATGACAGCCTGACACTGTTCAGAATAGTAATGTCCAGATGGGATTCCGTTGGTAGTTTTTTACAGTGTTAATACCAAAAGGGATCATGTAAGAAAAGGGAGAAGGAAGTAATAGAAATGAAGGATTTTGGTGAGCAGGCAGGGAATGTAGTAGCATGTACAAAGATCCATCCATCACATGGAGAAAAAGAGAGCTGGGCTGCATCAAAAGAGGAGTCACCAACAGGTGAAAAGAAGTGATTCTCTCTCCACACCTACTCTGCTCTTGTGAGGTGGCATCTGGATTACTGTGTCCAGTTCTAGAGTTACTGGTACAAAAAGGACATGGAACTGTTGAAACAAGCCCAGAGGAGGCCTTGAAGATGATCAGAGGGCTGGAGCTCCTGTCCAGTGAGTTCAAGCTGACAGAGCTTTTCAGCCTGGAGAAGACCTCAGGTGGTCCTTATAGCAGCCTTTGAGTACCTGAAGGGGCTACAGGCAAGTTGGAAAGGGACTTTTTACAATGAGTCTAGTGATAGGACAAGGAGGATGGTTTCAAGTTAAAAGATAAGATTTACATGAGGTCTTAGTAAGACATTTCTCCTTGTGAGAGTGCTGACTCACTGGAACAGATTGTCCAGGGAGGTTGTGTCTGCTCCATCCCTGGAAGTGGTCAGGGTCAGGTTGGAGGAGGCTCTGGGAAACCTGGTCTGGGTTGCTGCCCATGTCAGGTTGCTGGGACTAGATGATCTCTGAGATGCCTTACAACTGAAACCATTCTGTGATTCTATGTAAAAGGAAGGCAAGAGTGGTGGTGCATGAGAATTCTTCCTTTTGAAGTACCAACAGGGATGAGTGATAGGCACATAAGGATGATGTTTGTCTTTTCTCTCCAAATGCTCTTCTTGCGTGCATTACCCTGTGCTGCTTTTTGGGGTATGCTCTGCAGATACTAATGTTTTCTGGCTTCTGATGTGTGGTGACCTTTCCCTTCCTTTTATAACCGGCATGCAGAGCGGTGGGGGAACTGCAGCACATGAAGCTGTCATGCCTTCTGAGTAGTCTGTCTGAGCTGATGACAGTGTTGTGGGGAATTTTGGGAAGCACCAGAGATGATGATGGGTAGGGCAGCATACTTGGAGGCTGGCAGAGAAGTTGAAGATGATAAGATATGCAAGTCACTTTGTAAAAGCACAAAGGCTTATGCTCTGGTATGCTTGCAGCAACTGAGTGAAATGTGTTGCTCTGTATTTTAGAGAAAGTAATAGCAAATCGACAGGCTGTGCGATGAATGGAGAGAAAGTTGTTCAGTTAAGTTTTTTTTAAGAAGTTTAGCTGAAGTGTGCAGATTGTCAGTGTGAAGCCAGGCCTGTTTTGCCAGAAGAAAAAATATTTTTGCCATAACTTTTTCTAAAAAAGAATGAACTTCTCACAGCAAACTCTGCTGAATAGTTTATAGGTTTTTAACACATTTTCAGTAACCCTGTATTTTGTCAAGAAATCATGACTCGTGTGTTTCAGTATTTCCTTCCTTCGTTACACTGACTGAGCTGCCCCTCTCAAAGTATAGGAAAAGGATTGGTCATAATTGTCACCTGAAAAGTAGATATTTAATTATAAAATCTCTTACCTGTATGATAGCCTTTCATGTTATTTTAACCCTCCATTTCCTTCTAAAATAGAAGAAACCAAAACAAAGTAGAAAAGGGCTGTATTTTGGGTTCAGTTTGTTTGGGATGAACCTACTCTAGCAGCAGGATTGGACTGGATGATTTCCAGAGGTTCCTTTTAACCCCACCAATTCTGGGTTGAGATAAACATGGTTTAATAGGTAAAGCAAAAGCTGCACGTATAAGCAAAGCTAAACAAGGAATTAATTCACCACTGCTCACTGGCAGGCAGGTGTTCAGCCATCTTCTGGATGGCTGGGCATCATCATGTGTAACGGTGACCTGGGAGGACAAAGCCATCAATCTAAAGGTCTCCCACTCTTCCTCCTTCTTCCCTGAGTTTTATATGCTGAGCATTATGACACATGGACTGAAATATCCCTCTTCTCAGTTGGGGTTAGCTGTATTGGCTGTGTCATCCCCCCAACTTTTTGTGCTCCCCCAGCCTGCTCACTGGTGGGATGAGGAGTAGAAAATGTCCTGACTCTGTGTGAGCTGCTCAGCAGTAACTAAATCATCCCTGTGCCATCAGCTGTGTTTTCAGCACAAATCCAAAACATGGCCTTATAGCAGCTGCTGTGAAAAAGATTACCTCTATCCCAGCTGAAACCAACACAAGATCTTTGTTCACTTACTCAGGGCATTCACATTGCTTACAGCGGTGTAAAATACACTTTGTACCTGGCAATGCCACCACAGTGTTAGAAATACTTATATGCCGTTGTTGATCACACTATTTCATGGCACTTTTGTTTGAGTTCAAGGCAAGCTGTTACTTGGTATAACATGATTACTGCTTTTGGAATTTACAGGTGTCTCAAGTGTCTGCTTTGCCATGGAGTGTGAAGCTTTTCTTTGTTCTTTTCAGTGGTAAAAAGAGGAGCTGGTTTACAGCAGCTTGGAGTGGTGTCATGGAGAGTCACATCCCAATTCCAAAAGACTTCATACAATAACAAGTTCTAAATGAATTTTTTTCATTGATTATTTAGCATTTCTTGTTATAATACTTAATACACTGGGTGTTGCACAGGTGCAACAATACCCATTAGCAGCATCCTACATGCTGATAGTTTGTTGCTTTAATCTGTTGCAGTTTGGGGGAGAATTAAGTTGATTCTACTGTTACAGTTCCCTTACTCTTACCTATTACAGTAATTTTCCTGTATTTACTTATCATCCGAAGCAGTTGGTGCATTCCTTTTTGAATAATACAATAATCTTTTTGTAGCTGTCATTTCATACCTTTGTGATCTGACAAAATAGATTCTTACTCAGTCTCACAACACATCAGTCTTGCCTCTATTGAGGGGAGTTACCTCTTGCTTCTGTAGATCGTCTCCTCTGATGCTTTTCAGTAGAAGCTTTCTGTTTCTTTCTGATACAGTTTATCAATTCCATGTCCTATGGGCGATGGAGATCATAAATCTCCACCGTATTTAAAGCCTGCTTTTGCAGCTGGGAGATTGCTTATGCTCACGGTAGTTCTGAATCAAGTAACTAATGTCCCTGTTCGTGAAAATCAAGAATGGAAGGAGATGTGTTTTATGTAAAATGAAAACTTGGAAGGTAGTTAAATCAAAATCGTAGAGTGAGACTAGATTTGTAGTTGCATCAGCACCAGAAAGTTCTATTAGTAAAATCACTGTTGATAACTATATTGCAAGCATTGGTGTAAACTTGGTAGTCAAACGCACCAACAGTGAAGAAGGACAACAAACCCTTTTTTATTACCTTTTTGTGTTCCACCGATGCTGTGTGAGTTCAATCCATAAAGGAAGAAGCACAGTTCATGTCCCTGCAAGCTCAGTATACAGTGACACACTTAGATTTGCTATGCCACCGTCTCAAGCATCAGCTGCTTTCAGCCTCTCAATTTTGGCCTTTTTTAATGCTTTCAGTCCTTTAAGGGGAAGCTGAAGCAACAACTCTTACCCTCAAACCAGGTTTGAATGAGGGAGCATCCCACAAGTAATCATACTGAAATTAATGTGAATGATTCTTCTGTGTTGGCTTCATCAGCATAAGAGGATAACAAAGTGGTATATTGACCTCTTTATTAGGTCACAGAAAGCCTGGGGTGGCTGTTACCAGCATCTGTGTTCTGTGAAAAAACTGCCAAGACAGAACTTTTTCTACATGTAAACAAACATTTATTAATATTGTCAGGTCTTATTGAGTACTGCAGTTGAACAATAACAAGATTAGGTGAATTCCAACTTCATTATTCTCCTGTTATCAAAACCCCCTTGTAAATTTCTGGGAAAATTATTGTACTTGCTATTTTTTTTTTATTAGTAACTCTTTCTATTAATTGTGTATGGGGCATTTGAATGAATTGTAAAAGATCAGCTAATCGAGATTCCCAAGAGTTTTCCATTTGCTGACTTACATATAGACAAGAAAAGAATTGATTCATATAGTAAAGTTATTGACTTCCTAATAAGACAATTCAATAACTTTTTAGTGTTTGTTGTCATTGGAGAAAGGCTCTTTGGTCAGTGATGTTTCAAGATTCGGCTGACATTAAACTAGAAATGAGTTGCACACATACTGATATCTCAGATGACAGGACTTGGTATTTCAAACTAAAACTGAGAACTAATGATTTTGTTGAATTCTAAGTTTGATAGTGCTTATATCCAAGGAAGAAATAAGATTATATCAATATATCATTTGAGTTTTGGGTTTGTTTGTTAATTGTTTTGACACGTAGCTTAGACTAAAATTTTGAGCTTCTGCTTAGAATCATAGAATCATTAGGGATCAGAAGGGACCTCGAAAGATCATCTAGTCCAATCCCTCTGCCACAGCAGGATCACCTAGACCAAGTCACACAGGAACACATCCAGGCGTGTCTTGGAATGTCTCCAGAGACGGAGACTCCACAACTGCCCTGGGCAGCCTGTTCCAATGCTCTGTTACCCTCACTGTGAACAAGTTTCTTCTGATATTTATATGGAACCTCCTATGTTCCAGCTTCCACCCACTGGCCCTTGTCCTATCACCAGATGACCTTGAGAAGAGCCTGGCTTCATCCTCTTGACACGCACTCCTTGCATATTTATAGGCATTCATGAGGTCACCCCTCAGCCTCCTCTTCTCCAGGCTAAAGAGACCCAGCTCCCTCAGCCTTTCCTCAGAAGTGAGCTGTTCTACTTCCTTCATCATCTTCATTGCTCTACGCTGGACATCCTCTAGCAACAATTTGTCCTTCTTCAACTGAGGGGCCCAGAATTGGACAGAATACTCCAGATGCGGTCTCATCAGTGCAGAGTAGAGGGGGAGAAGAACCTCCCTCCATCTGCTAACCAACCCCCTTCTGATCCCCCCAGGATGCTGTTGGCTCTCTTGGCTTGGATATTTTTATGCTTTCCATACTTCACAGTCCCTTAATCAATCATAGAATGGTTTCAGTTGGAAAGGAATCCATTAGCAGAACTTTGCAGGACAGGTTAGCTTCTACCTTCATTAAAATGGCTCAAATGATTATACTTCATGTGTCTGCAGAGCAGTACTGTGTCTTCCTTCCCATTTCATATGCCAGCATGGATGGGGAAGGTAATAGATTTAGGGTGCTCAGAAATAAATCTAGGATTTTTTTGTCTCTGGAGTTGCACTCTGGTCAAGCCTAAGGTCAGTCTCTAGTGCCTGTAATTTAATAAATATGGAGAGAGTTTGACTTGTTGTGTTTGTGAGGTGACTTTCAGCTGCCCTTTAGAGGAGAGAGGCTTTGTAGGATAGACAGGCTGTCTTCTGAATGATGCAAAATACTTATTTTACTAAGTCCTCATTGGCAGTGGGGCATAGGTCAGAACTGAACCAGCTTTACTTTTCTCCGCTGCTTGTAGAAGATCAGTGTATTTGTTTAAGGTTTTAATATATCTCCAGTTTTTTCACAGGAGTAGTTCCCTCTCCTTGTCTTTCCCACTGAGAAACGGATAATTAACCGTCTGAAGTGACTACAGTTTTGACAGTCTCTTGAAGTTTTACAAATACTGCTGCTGAGATGGCTGACCTCACAGATGTTCTTTATAAAACTTGTTTTCCTTTACCATACGTTTGTAGAGGTTGAACGTTTCTGTGAAATCCTGGTGCATGCGCCTTCCAAGTAATTCAGGAATTTTCCTTGTTTCATTCTACTCCTTGAGTAGTCATGTGCTGCATAGCAGAGCTAGAGGTGAAGGTTGATCTGCAGTTACAAGGAGGTTCAGGTCAAAGTAAAAAGATTCAGTTATTTGAAAGATTAAGTTTAAAAGTAATCACAACAGAAAAAAATCTGTCAGTACTGCAAATTGTAGAAATGACTTTGTTGAGGGATTAGGGTGCACTGTCGAACCGAAGCTGAGTGGTGTCACCAACACCCCAGCAGACTGTGCTGCCATTCAGCGAGACCTGGACAGGCTAGAGAGCTGGGCAGAGAGAAACTTAATGAGATACAACAAGGGTAAGTGTAGAGTCTTGCATCTGGGCAAGAACAACCCCAGGTACCACTATAGATTGGGGACTGACCTGCCGGGGAGTACTGTAGGAGAATGCGACCTGGAGATCCTAGTGGACAGCAGGATGACTTTGAGCCAGCAGTGTGCTCTTGAAGCCAAGAGAGCCAACAGCATCCTGGGGGGATCAGAAGGGGGTTGGTTAGCAGATGGAGGGAGGTTCTTCTCCCCCTCTACTCTGCACTGATGAGACCGCATCTGGAGTATTGTGTCCAATTCTGGGCCCCTCAGTTGAAGAAGGACAAATTGTTGCTAGAGGATGTCCAGCATGGAGTAATGGAGATGATGAAGGAAGTAGAACAGCTCCCTTATGAGGAAAGGCTGAGGGAGCTAGGTCTCTTTAGTTTGGAGAAGAGGAGGCTGAGGGGTGACATCACGAATGTCTGTAAATCTGTGAGGGGTGGGTGTCAGAATGATGGAACCAGGCTCTTCTCAAGGTCATCTGGTGATAGGACAAGGGGCAATGGGTGTAAGCTGGAACATAGGAGGTGCCTTATAAATATCAGAAGGAAATTCTTCACAGTGTGGGTAATGGAGCATTGGAACAGGCTGCCCAGGGCGGTTGTGTAGTCTCCTTCTCTGGAGATGTTCAAGACCTGCCTGGATATATTCCTGTGTGACTTGGTCTAGGTGATCCTGCTGTGGCAGGGGGAGTGGACTAGATGGTCTTTTAAGGTTGCTTTTGATCCCTAATGATTCTATGATTCTCAATGTTAAATAAATCCTAATATCAAAGATGTGCAGAATTTTCTTGTTATCAGTTTCCTTATGATAGATACGTTGATACAATGAATAACTCAAGGTAAGTAGAGAATTTAGGTGAAAAGTAATCATCTTGCTATTACAGTGTCTACCACATCGAGTACTTTTGGGGTCATGAATAGCATAGCATGAAATAAACTTTAAAATGACGTACAGCTATTTGAGGGGTGCTTATGAGTTCCAAGTGACATCCTGAAATCTTGGAAAAGTTTCCTGCAAGTATATTAAAGGGACAACCAACTTTCACCTTGATCTTGTTTTCTATTAGAGAACTTGGAAGGTGGAGTGAGGGAAAAATTGAAAATATTTGGTAGTAGATTTTTTCCCTAAACATTTGTAATTATCCTTGGAGATCTAGTGAAATTGATTTGCTTCTCACTCTTTTCCAGTTACTTCGGCAATGTAAGGAATTAAAATCATACCTTTACATAACTTTCTTATCTCAAAATCTGTTACATCACTTTTGCATTATAATCATAATACTTCCATTATTGATCATGTAGTTAAACATCCTCCTTCTTACAAAGCCTCCATTCATTCTCTTCAATGCAAAATATCTAAGTATTGCATGCTTATAAGAAGGCTTTGTAGCAGAACATTTTTCAGTAGTAATTTGTCCAGAGAGATCCGGATTGACGAGTGATCATCTATGAACATTAGTTTGGAAAAGTCTCTGGTTTTGATTTTTGAAGAAGAAAAATATCCGATTGGCATTGTTACAGCTGGGAGTTAGTGCCTCTAAGTAGATAAAACTCTACTACTGATTGGTGGTAGTGAGTCAGGAGTCAAGGTGATTGCTGCTTATTGGTTGATAGGAGGCTCCTTTAGGGTGGTTTATGGTATTATTACTGTAAAACTGTCAGGTTCCATTATCATGACATCCCTTTGGGGGACTGACTGAAGACTGGAGGAAATAGTCTTGCTTCCAGGCACAGTAAGTTCAGTGAGTTAGGGTAAGGGACAAGTTGGTGTATCTTTTTGTATTCAAGGCTCTGATTTTCACACTAGCTGTCATGAAACAATAATATATAACTTAGCATGTCTCTGTGTGGGAAGGATGATAGACTCAAGCTGCAAGGCACATATGTGTCAAATGTAGATCTTCACTTCATCTATCTTATATGAATATCATCTTTTGCTGCTGTCCAGATGGATCACTGTAGTAGTTAACACAGATGTCGTGATGCTTTCTGAGCATAACAGGCTAAGGATTTGTTTACATCATTCTCTCGAAATCAAGTATATAGACAACACTTAGAAATTAGTGTTTTCCCAAAATACACTGAGTGAAAAATTTAGGTTTCACATAAGTAGCAGTATGGGTTTTTTGCCTTTTTTCTTAAGTTTAGATGCTGAGGATGGATACCTGGAGGGCAGGCTTTGTCAAAATGTGCTGATTTTATTTTTGATAGCTCTATCTTATGAAATACTTGGAGGAAAGACACAGAGCAGTATTATTGGATCAAAATAAGTCTGTCTTAAGAGAATTTGAGGCTTGTGAGGGTTTATGAAGGCTATGAATGTACAGAGTTAAAGTATTTCCAAAAGCGTTGAAGGATCATTGAAGATGATATTTTTTTCCAGCCAATTAATTTGCAAACAATATTGTAAAATGTTTGCCTAAGTGCAGACAAACAAAAAAATCCCAGAGAAAAATTCCTGTGAAAGTTACAACTGAAGCCATAGCGGAGTTCTGCTGGTCATTTGTTGAATACTTCATTTGATTTCACCTTCTGTTACCTTGTGATAAAATCGTACACAGTTTCAGAGGGTAAGAAACCATTATTTTTATTCAATTTTACTTTATTTTCTCCTCTCCACAAGACCTAACCAGGAAGACAGGAGTTTTAAGTGGATATCACTGTAGACAGTGTGCAGTTGAATATAAGATTTCTTGACTGTAAGTGAGTCACTACTTGGAAAATTAATTTGAATTAGGATAACACAACTGTGCACTGTGTCTCAACATATTTCACACTCTTCCCAGGGGCTATATTTAAAAATAAATGTAAGTAAGAAATTCTACATTGAAATTTTAATTCTTAGAGCTATCATTATTGCTTTCCTCTGGACAGTCTAATAGTGAAAATCAGTCTTTGAGAAATCAATACTTTCACAGTCTGAAATGAAATAAATTTATCAAGGCTTTTAAGAGGAGTGAAGGCTTTATCAACTACAAAACCAGCTCCTGATCATTGTTTAATTCATATATGTAGTTTTGAAAAATCTAAACAAATTTGAAAATTGTTTAGAAAGGAACCCCAAATTTGCCACCAAAGTACTCGGGTGAAGAGGACGACAGCACTATGTGCTCTCCTAATGTAGTAAGAAGTTCTCAGTACCTTACCGTGTAGTGAAAAGTGCAAGACAAGAGCAAATACTTCAGCAGATCTCTGCCAAGTTTTTATGACTTATTGATGATTTTCAGACAACTTGCAAGAATTCCAGGGCCTTAGATTTCATCACATGTTTCTATTTGCCATTGTTTTTATACTTCCTGGAGCCTGTGTGTCGTTCCAACAAGGCAGACGTTGTTTCCTACTAAATGCATCCAGCAGGACACACAGTGATCTTGCAGCCATCCAGTGAGTGGTGTAAGAGCTTGTTCTTGACTCTGTGATAAGTCACTTGATTTCTTTGTGTGTCTCTTTCTTGTGAGGGAGAAACTTCTTCTGACCTACCTACTTTGCGTGGATCAGTGCTCCTCAAAATACTTGGAGATCAAACTTTCAGGGCTCTGGCTGTTCTCTTTCCCCAGATCTGTAACAACAAATTGCCTCTTCTGGGAACTTCCTCTCAGATACAGTAGAAGAAATAATTGTGACTTAGACTAGAGAGATATTTAGCAATTTTATACATGGGACATCTTTTATTCTGTCAGGTTGCTAACAGTGTACTTAGGACAAATTGTGCTGCACCCATAGTCTTTACTGTATATTTTAATGGCTATATATTTTACTGTATATTTTAAATGTGTATTTTAAAGACTGTATTTTGTCTATCACTAAGGAAATAGCTAGGAGCCTTTTCAAAATACCCTGATAGTTTATCATGCTTTCACTGGTAGTTTATTTTATATTCAGTGTAAGTATCTGTGACTGAAGATGTGTCTCATTGTTTCCTTCTTTAAAGAATGTCTTGACCAAAGTTTCTGAATTTCAGGTAATTTGTTTATTAATGACATTAATAAAACTCACTTTCGTTTTCTGCTTGATTTAGTCATCATCATCAATGTGTTTAACTTTGGTAATTTTTTTAGTTAAAATTTTCTCACTGAACTCATTTATTACTAAACCAGAACCTTATTACTAAAGGCAGCAAGAGCTGTCACGACACAAGCATGAAACATAATACATTTAAAGACCATTATGTTTTTGAACTAATTAAAAATAATTATCTAAAGTTTTGGAAGAAAATTAACCATATTCAGAGTAAAATAACTAATCATGCTTTGCTGCATGGAATGGAAAAGTTCCTTGAATCCATAGTGATTTTCTAGTTTCAGAATAACTTTGTGAGGATGACTTTTTGCCTGTTTCTTTTAGTTACTATAATGGATGAAGGAAAAATTATTTTTTAGTGTATTTTGGATTATTGTTGTAAGAAACGTTGGGTTTCCAGCAGACTACATGAAAACTGAAATTTATTCCAATTATTAATAGTACTAAAAGTTCCAGGTTATTAATGAATACTTGTCTTTTTAACATAAACATATGAAATGATCCAAAAATACTATTTGCAAAATGTTCAGTAAAGACAATGAAAAAGAAAGGTGAATGATAATATTCACGAAACTCAGATTTTTTTTTGTGTGCCGCGTACTTTTCCGTGACTTGTTTTTGAGAGGGATGAAGATTTCAATTTTTTCAAATACATTTAAAAAATGGGAGAGCTAGTTCCATTTGTTCCTGATTGTAGTTGTTATATACTGCACCATAAAGTATTCAAGAAGACTTTACAATAATAATGTGTTCCTGATTTTAACTTTTCTTTGAACTTCCTAGTATTGGATGTTAGTGGTAGATGTTGAAATAATCGTAGCAGTTCTTCCCCCCAAATACACTCTATGTGTAAGAATTTTCTTCCTTTCAAAAGAAAGTACAGGGAAGAGAAACAAGGTGAGTAAAAATTACATTCTTTAGCTATCAAAGAGTACATTTAAATAGAGTGTCAGCCATGGATTGTGGCACTTGACTGCATTACTAGGTTATTTTTATTCCTCAAAGAAAGGTTTATTACAAAGTAATTTATATTCTCTAGCCCAGAAATATAATTGGTCTGAACAGTGAAGTCCCGTAGAGCTTTTGAAGTTGGGACATACAACAAAGAGCATTTCAGACAATTTTAAAGAAACAAAAAAGAAACATTAGTAAAAGGGGTCATCAGGTGTCAGTATTGAAATACATTTTTCTAACACTGTGCTATAATTGCTGCCTCTATTAATGTGATACATATTTTTGCATTGGTTATTGGTAGTGGTCCAAAGTCAAATAATTCTAGTTTTTCCCTCTGCTTTATCAAGCAAATTGATGTTTTCAGGGTTTTTCTTTTTCCTTTTCTTTTTATTCTGAGTGAGGACATTCCTCAGTGCTTTTCAGAAGGGGATATTGATTGTAGTGAGGCTGGTGCTGGTCTCTTTCTCCATATTACTAATGATAGGATGAAGGGAAATGGCCTCAAGCTGCATCAGGGGAGTTTTATATTGAACATTAGGAAGAAGTTCTTTACTGAGAGATTGGTTGGGCACTGGAACAGGCTACCCAGGGAGGCTTTGGAGTCACCATCCCTGGAGTTATTTAAAAAGCGAGTAGATAGAGCACTTGAGGCCATGGTCCAGGGGTTAGGGAGATGTTGGGGTGAGGGCTGGACTTGGTTGATCCTGGAGGTCCTTTCCAGCCATGATGATTCTATGGCTTTTTCACTTCAAGATTACTTTTTCCTTTTATTTTTAACCCCAGCCATAAAATTTTCATCTTCACTTGCATTAGGAACTTTTCAAATCTATTCCTTGTAGCACATTTAAAGGTATAAATAAAGTGCGAGCTTGTGTTTTGTTCCTCCTGCTTCTCATGTAACCTCAAAAAAATTACTCTGGCAGTTTTGTATTAGTATTTCCCATTGACCATTTGACCTTTGTATGGAAAGCCAACACAGAGTGTGAACACCATAAATTTGGAATTCAGTCTTAAAAATAGATCATAAGAGATTGATAGGACTTTCCTGCTTCTCTTCAGCATTGTGCACCTTTTATTGTGTTATATAAATGAAATACTCTTTCAGAATAAATATCCAAGGCAGTTGCTATGCATGTAAAATATTAGGGCATGAATCAATTGCTTGAAGTTTACAGATTACCTAGTTTTCTGTAAGATTTTACATTAATGGCATGCTTTGTATCTTCTGAAGTAGTCCAGTCCAACTGCCAGCATCATCCAGAGTTTTTGCAATTAAGTTAAGTGCCCAACCAGACCTTTGACAGAGTGAAAGAAACAAATTGTTAGTTTGTATTTTAATGCCTGATGCTTTTTATTTTTTCATTATTCAGATTTTGGAGTGCATCACATTAAGACCTAGTGAGCTTTGCTGTACAACTTCACATCTGAATCTTACCTGGATTTTTGTCGTTCCAATCTTTCTTTTTCTCTGTTTTCATAGCCTCAAGAAATTATCCAACCTAACGGATAGGAGATCTCAATGCTGAGAGCCAGCATTGAGTGGGCAGCAACAAAATCTGTTCTGTTTCTTTGGTGGTTTTTGCTTTCAGCGTTGGGTTTGAGGATAGGGACCTAGAAGGCAGAAGTGTGTGTGTGTTTCAGTCCTAATGAAGGGAAAAATAAACCTAGTGAATAGTTTGGAATCTCAATAAAAAGCATAAAGGGGACAAACCATTCCAGTTATCTTCTAGTTCTGTGATGTGGGGCTGGCAGGATGATTATTTACGTTTGTCACTTCTCTAAAAGATCAGTCATTCCTCAGCTAACTTCTGGAGAGAATAAATGGTTAACCTGAATAGGAGTTGTTTGTCATTGCTGAAGTTTGTTACTGGACTGCACTCTGATTCCTTACTGGAGGTCTGACTCGAAACCTGAGAACGGCCTTGCAGTGTGAAAATTAATTTCAACGTGATATTGTTTCCTGTTTGTAACATTTGCTATTAAACACTTAGGAGAGGCTGTAAGAACAGTGCCAACATGTTTTGCCAAGCTATTCCTGAGCTTCCATCAGTACTCACAGATTTTTTTCTCCAAGTGGTGGTTCTGATATTCTTATCTCGATTTTTTGAGTTTCTCCAGGTTGGGTTTTGAACTTATTTTGTAAAAGATGTGAATTGCTAAGTTTCAGCATTTGAAACATTAACTGTTTAGAACCTCCATCATGCACTGAGCACTTATTTTAGTTTCTGCTTGCAGCAGTCCACTGATTATGTTCTTCTGCTATAAAAAATGTCTTTTCCATTCAGTGATAAAGGAAATAAACTCAATTATTTTCCTTAAAATATTTGTTTTCTCACAGTCAGAAGGTGGAGAACTAAAACTGTGAGAATCTATTTTTCACAAGAAATCACACCCTTTGGATTAGATTGAAAGAAAGAAAAATATTTTTTTTTTAATTGAAGTGTGTGCATGCTGAAGCTAAGACACACACGTACAGGCCAGAGTTACAATAACAATTTGTGCTGCTACCCAGTGGCAGAGAAATTTGTACTATTCTAATAATAAGGTTTTCTGCTAAGATTTCATCTGTGAAGGAACTGGAAGAACAGTGATAGCTCTTTAAGAAGTGAATTTATCTTTGTGGAATTAAAACTTGGGATCTTTAGATGTTTCCATACTAATGATGACCTTTGATAATAGCTTTAAAGTTATTTGACATATGAGCATATCATTCAGGGTTCCATGTGGTTGAAATTTGTTTGAAAATCTCACTCCAAGCCTTTAAACCTTTCACGATAAGCAATGAGTGTATAAATTATACCTAATACTCACAGGGCTAGAAGAAACAGAAAAACTGCTAGTTTTCCCACTGTGGTTGTAATGTTCAAATAATGTTAGATCTTATGAATAGTGAAATCTTTCAGAAGCTATTTTGAATATTGGTCTGAAGTTCAACTGCATATTTGTCACAGCACAGCATATGCTACAGACTCCTGAGTTTCATGAGCAACGTAACCAAGAAAATTGCTTTTGGTTACTCGTTGCCTCTAACAAAGACCTAATTTAACAGTTCAGCACAGTGAGGGCTTTTTTCCCCTCATATAATTTGATTTTTCTTTGTGTTCTAGTGAGTGAAACAAGTTTATCCATCACAAAATATTTAAAGATTGTATCTTATGTTGCAATGAATTTCTCATGTGCTTTGTATTTGAAGTATATTATAAATTGAAAAGTGCAGGCTTAGCATGTAATGCTGTATCCTACCTGGCTCTGAAAGTACTGTAAACTAAGGAGGTATGTTAATATTCATGATAGTGTGAAATGAATGATTGGCTTTTCCTGATGGGCAGCTAATCAGATTGTGCCTGAGAGCATAATAAGGAAGAAATTTAATAATGTTCAGCCCTCTTGGAAACTCGGCCATTTCCTCTGCCACACTCACTGTCACTGGTTTAGTGTAGCTTTGCAGTTTGGTTAAAAGTCATAATGCTGAGTTTGAAAACAGATGTAATTTAATTTTACATTTTTACAGTAGGTTATTCATGTGTATTCATAGTAGACTGCCTGGTTATGGTAGCAGGAAAGCTTGATGAGGGTGGAAGTAGAGTTTTGATACTGTAGGTGGAATGTAGAAGAAATTTAGCAACTAAGTCTATGTGTCATCTTAGGATTTTTGAGATGGAGCTCTCTAAAATCATAAAAACAATTGAAACACCTGAAGAACTGAAAGGAATTCTGTTGTAGTGAGCAGTCCTGCAGATTTCTCTGAGCAAACTGACTCAGTGCTTTCTTGGAGAGAGTTCCTTTGTTTTGTCTTATTTCACTTTCTGTGAGTTTGATGTCTAATGACAGCTCTAGTAGCTGGTAGAGTGTCCCAGGCATGTTTTAAAAATAGTAGTGTGCCTTACCAAAAAAATCAACTGTTCATTTAACTCTCTGCTTCATAAGCAGAAGCAACAGAATTCTTCAGAGCTTAATTATGTATACCAATTACTAATTGGTCATAGCAACTAATTACTTAATTTTCCATGCTGATGGTCACTTTCCCACTTGGTGGACACCAGTTATCATGGTTTACTGGAGTTTAAGTATCTTAATTTTAATACGTTTGTTTTGGTGGATGCAGTTGTTTACATCAGGTTGTTAGAATGTGAAGGCTGAACTTCACATTGAATTATTCAGAGTGTGTTCTCATCCCCAGAGGGTGCTTTTTTGCAGACTTTTTCCTAGTTCTGACTGGTATGTGGCTGAGAGATGGTGCCTGTTAGCAAGTGGCTCAAAGCAATATTAATACTCTGGATGTTATGATGGTTATTTAACCTGAGGTTGTTATCACAGCAGAGTAGTTAGAAAGAATCTAGGAAGAGGTCTCAGTTCTTGTTTGCCACACTGGCACCATCTGTGGTGGTTGAAATGATGTTGGTTGCCCAAAGCTGTTGAAATTTTCCACTAGGGAAGAGCCCGCAAGTCCCATTTGTGTGTGTGGATTATGGGATTTTGTGGTGCCACAATATTTGTGTGTTATTTTGAAATGTCTGGTTTAGGACAGTAATTGAGTAAACCTCAGGGAAGGACTTTGAGTGAGATCTAGACCAGGGAAAGGTTGCGTTTTCTCTGACATGAGTCCTTATTGGGCAGAAATGGCTTCAGCTATCCTAGTTTAATTTGCCTTTTCTGGAGTTGTGCAGCTTGTGTGAGGTCACTTACATTGCTGAATAACAGTGGTGATTTTGTTTAGTCTGGGGTTCACTTTCCTGTGGAGGTACAACCTCATCCTTCACTTTATCGCTAAGATTAACTACTCTGTGCAGCCTTTCCCATTAATTGTGAGAGAGCTTGTCTTAGCTTCAGCGAGGAGATAGTTCACAATTTATTGGAGGATAAATGTTAGCTGGTGGGACTAATCTAGATCTTTGCAACAGGAGATAGATACTATATTTACCTTTTGAAGCTGGTGTTATTCATGCTTAAATGTTAGGCTATTGTGTTCTATGGATTTTTCTCATCTTTTCCGGTTGGAAGAAAACCCCCCTGCCAAAATTTACCGTGTCCATTCGAGGCTGCCCAGTTACTAGAGAATATAAACAGTGAACAAAAAGTAAGTGGAAAAGCTGGGATGGGGTGATAAGTGTTTGGTACTTCCACTGTTAATGTGCCATTCTAATATTCTTGTATTTCCTTTCTTGCAAATCAATTTTAGCACTGATTTTAAGCCTGAGAAGTAGCCCAAGGGCATTCAGATAGAGTAAAATTGGAATTTTATTTTTGATTTTAGAAAAGCAAGAGACATTGTTTACTACAACTAATTATAAAAGTATGTATCATATATGCCTTAAATATTTCTGATCCCAAAGAACTCACAGGGAGGCTGTTTGTAGGAATACAGTTTGCTAACTAGAGCATCACAAAAGTTTATATACTGAAACTTTCAGTACACACAGGCAGCATGAGATCTCATTTGAAAATTGACTTTCACTGGCAAGTTACTTCCATATCATAAGGACATGTGTCTTCCTTTTTATATTGCTTTTGTACTCCTCATGCCGATAAATGTGAGTAAGTAACACTGGAGGTGGAAGAAGACAAGTTGTCTTGCTGATAAATCCAGCACCAGAGAATACATTGTTGGTTTATGCCCTGATCAATGTGGTGAAAAGACTTTTATGTAATGAGTTTTAGAATTTAGGCTCTCTGGATCTATTTTTAGCACTTATTGTCACTCTGTACATCTTCCCAGCAACTGCCTCTGATTTAGTGCTCTGAAATTGCATTATTATTTATTATCTTCCAATGCCTAGTGAAATGGCACCTCACTCTTCCATACATTATGTACTTTTACAATTTGATGTGGCAATTCCACTGTTAGTTTCATGAAACAATAAAGAGGAAAAAGTTTCCATTATTTGGAAAAGCAGTTTCATTTCTTTTAAAGGCAGAAGTGTTCCTGTGGTAGTCAGATGTCCCACTCTAACTTTCTCTTGAGTTGTATAAAAATACTGCAAAGAGCAAAGGTCTTCAGGAAGGCTTTACTGGCATGTTCGTGTCAGCAATATTTGCAATAGACCTACAATTCCTAAAGCCTGTTTGAAATCTGGGCAAAGGCTACTCGAATAAATGAACTCGATTATTTTGGGTTTTTTTCTGGCTCATGTGGTTTTGTCCACATGAACTGTGAACATTCTGCATTAAGGCTATGTATTTTTTAATGCCACAGTTTATAAATCAGTGATACCTGACATTGAAGTATGGTCTCTGCATGTGAGAGAATGTGCTTGTGATGCTAATCCAGAGCATGTTATCTTCTTAATTTTTTTTAGTTTGTTTCTGTATCTAGAATCCCTGAAGAGAAGGGGTGGGCGTGTGGGTGAGCCTCTCATGACATTCAAATGAAAGCTTTGTCAACTTCTTTCCTGAATGTGTAAACATAAGGGGAACGTGCAGAGGTTTGGTTCACTGCTGAACTTTAGTTTAAAAAAGGCTCAGATCAAGGAGGATAAACTTGCTAAATGACTTCTGGGAAAAAAGTACAGCAGGTTAGGAAATGGATTTGTCTTAATGAAGATGCCATGTATTTAAAGACATATATGCACCTTAGCTGAGATTTTATGTGTGCATACATAAGAGAGAATGAAATAATACTAATGGATTAATGTAATGCAGTTTGGTTTGCAACTATTCGTGCTCCTTTTTAACAGAGGACACAGGCTTTCTGTCTGGTTTTGTTTTTCTATTTGTCACAAGCCAAATCCATTATGTTTCCATCACTCCTAGTTCCTACTGAAATTACTGGAAGCTGAGGATATTGGACAGTATCTGCTTTAGGGTAAAGGAATGCTCAGAAATGTCTCAGCTCTTTCTATTTTCTTGTATACACGTGGCTGTCAGTTTTAATCTCCTTCTGCCTGAAAGTACTGATCTCGTTATAGAGCAAGTAGTGAATAGGAGGGCATTAGAGGTTCACACCGCTCCAACACCCAGTCAGCATTCATCTGAGAGCTCTAAAATGTGCGATTAGGAGCCCCAGATACCTTGTTTGGCTGTTGAGGCAAAATGAGATTGTGATTTAGGAGCTGTTGTGAACTGTTAGCTGTTACCTCCTAAAGCATGGTTATGCATTAGAGAATTACATCCCTAAAACATGTACTTAGTTATTTCTTTTTTTGAGAGATGCTCATTTTGTTCCTATGGCTGTTCTCAACTACAGAATTGAGCAAATATGTAACTGACATACTGTAATGGTTTAGCAAGAGGGTCTAAATCAGTTTGGGTTGGTGCCTGTAATGCTAGCACAACAACCTGCTCTCACCGAGAGTTGAGCAGGCAATGAAGCAACTTCGCTAAAAAAACAACAGAAAGACAACAGTAAGACAACAGTTTATTGAACCATTGATTATTCATCACCAAGAAGAAAAGGAAAAAAACCAAATAAGTAAAATAATCAAAAAGGTAAACCAGAAACTGTATCACAATGCCTTTACATACATTCTGAGAGAAATAGGAGACAGCCAACACATCGGTTTTGGCCTTAGATGAGAGGTCCGGGATAAGAGAATATACACAAACACTTATAACCAACAGCCACCAACACACGCACACACTTGCACCCCACTTTCCAGAAGAGAAAGGGGTGGGTGGGGGGTGGAAGGAATACAGCGCAAAATATACATTTGGTGCTCATGGAAAAGTTCCTTTTCCCGATCCACTTGCAGACATCACCACTCTGTGATGTCTCCGGCATAATTCTAGCTGCCATTGCCTCAGGGCTCTTCTTTGAGGCTATAGTAGCATCAAACATGGAGGCTTAGGAGATCAGAATTTGTGATCTCTCTTTCTCTCTCTTAGTAGAGGCTTCTCTCAGTCTCAGGCAGAGTGTACAGGATCTTTGCCAGCCCGGTGGAAACCAGCCACACCTGTTCTGGCATATAGGCTCTTTGGGTCTCTTACAATGGCTTTCTGCAGACCTTATACAGAACCTTTCTTTCTTCTACCCTGTGGTTAGGCACCAGGGGAGGTAGAGAGTTAAGAGCCTCTGTTTGGTATCTTCAAAAGCATTCACTGTAGAAGCGACTGTGTGAGGAGCTACCCTTACTCTGGTGCACTTACAAGGACAGAAATGAGCTGATGTGGCTTTTCTGTACTTGAGCCCTCCATGAAAGAGTGGAGGGCTGCAGGTTCACCCCCACAGAAGGGGGTTTGCAGGTACAGAGACCGGCTTGTCTCTTTGACCTCTCTGCATTAGAGCTCCCGTGCAAAAGAGGGCTGTGGCTTAACTGCCACAGCAGAGTTGCAGCCGGGCTGAGACATTCTCTTCCACCCTTTGGTGGCAGGGTGTTGAGAGCCATTGCTCCCCCCCTTTCTGCTGGTGGTGGGGAGCCCTCTCCTAGAGGAGCTCCCTGTCTCAGAAGATGTCAAAGAATAGGATGAGAAGAGCGAGGAAGTACCTTCCCTTTATGGACTCTGTCCACCAATAACCTGCAGAGTTCGCACACTGATGCAGGAGGTCTGCTAGGAAAGCTGCCTGCAGCTTCCAAATAAAATGCTTTTTCAGCGTAAAAGCACCACAACTAATATTTAAAAATTTGATAATTTTCAAACCAGAACACATGCGTAACTAATGCAGATATCAACATTCACTTCTTAAATACCCAGTTGCCTAATATAAACCCTACTTTTTTTATTCATTCTGTATCTATATGGTAACTCCAAAGACAGAGAACATACTGAAGGTTGAGTCAGGTATCTGGAGCTCTATTAAGCTGTGGGAACATGGGAACAGCTGTAATGGAGGAGACGAAGAGGGGAGGTTACTTCCCTAATTGCTTTACCTGCAGCTATTGACCTTACTTGTTTTGAGAAGAGTGCCTCTAAATGTAAGAGCTTTTGTTTAAATCTTCACTTTCTAAAGTTAAGTTTCTAAAATCTGAAGCTGCTTAGTTTAATATCTTTTTAGTAATTCAGAAATGTCTGGCTCTTTCAGACACACCACAAACCTTGCCCAACTGATCAAATATCTCCCTAAAACCCAATATTTAGATAGTGGTATTTATATGGCAGGAGTATTGTGAAGGGAAATTACATTAAATTTTATGGTGCAGCTGCACATTTTGCTGAAATAAATTGTATGTCAATGATGCGTTGTGTAGGACTATGCAAGTGACAGCCCAGTTACTGCTGCTGCTTGTTTGTAAGGAATTATCTCGATAATTTTATATCACATTAATACAATAATGTGGATACACCATTGCTCCTACCCTATTTTGTAGAGGTATGTGGAACTAATTTGCATTAACAGTTGTGGTTTTTTGTTTTGGCTTTAAAGAATTGTAACTGTGGTTCAAGAGGAATTAGATTTCATTACTAAAGAGAACAAAAAAAAAGTTGAAATGGCATTTCACTGGCTGAAGGTGTAGTAAGAGAGGAGAGTGACTCTTGAAGCCTGGTGCCATCTTGAGAATGTTAAAGTGCGTGTCTTTGTGTTTGGATTGCTACTTGTCAGAGCTCCATGGTCTCTGCCTTGTAAAGCTTGCAGATTAAAAATATTAAAATGTTTTAGGTAGGGAATGTCAGGCTTGCTTTAAGTGTAGACTGGTCAAATTGGGACTGCAAAAAGAGGAAATAGTCTGAAAATGTAGTATTCATTGTGTCTAATCATCTCTCCTTAAGGGAGTTTAACGTGATCTAGTAAATATGTTCTGAGAATTGGATTCCAAAAATTGAAGAGGATACAACACTATTCCATTTAGAAAAAAAAAAAATCTATCATCTCATATCTACCAATATTAGAAAATGAAGCTGACAATGTTCAGAATATCAGAAGATGGAAAGGAACTCTTTATGGAAAGGAACAAATCTTCTGAAAGGATTAGGAGGCTCAAGAAATGTAATTGCAGAACTGTTTCAGTCTTTTTATAGTAACATTAAATTCAGGAAGTAATTTTGTGTTTGGGAGCACCTTCTAGCCATTATTTCTTCTTCAAAACAGTCAGTATTAAATGAATTGATTATCTGCTGCTTCATTTCATGTTATACTTTGTACTATACCTTTCCATCACATAGTGGTTCATTACTATCTTAACCTATGAGCAATCCATAATTTCAACTGGGTTGTAAGTTGTGTTGACGTGGTGAGATAGAGACTGTGCAGTCCTGAAACAGGACAACTGTCCAATGGTTTTCAGTCTCCTAGAATGCATAAACACTGCAGTTTGGCACACAAGTGACACTTTCCAGAGCTACAACACTGTATTGTAGATCTTAGTGGACTAATATGCATGTGTTAACATCCATTATACCATACTGTGTTGAATAGTTTGTGTTTAAGGCTTTAGCTTGGCTTTGAGAATTCACATTTTCACATCCAAAGTATCACCTTTGGAAGAAGAATGCAAGTTTGATTTCCAGTTGTTGTTAATTACACCACATGCTGTATAACTGCTGTCTAGTTCTTTGCATTAGGAACTGAAATGATGCTACTGTACTCTTCCATTTGCTGATATAGCACAACAGTTACAGAGAAGTTTCGTGTGCCTTGACAAAAATGGACACGGAAACAGGTTGGGACCCATGTTGTAATTTTGCAGGAGACCAGTGAAGCTTTTCTATGTTGTTGTATCTGAAATAACAAGTGGTTAGCGAACATGCCTTGTTTTCTGGACTTTCAGAAAAGACTTCAGGGTCCTTTGGAAAAAGAATTGAATTTCAGACAAAGGTTTTATTATTAGTTAGTTTAATCAATTGCCAAATTACTTTCTAATGGGAAGCTGATCTTTTCCTCTTTCTTTTATCTTTGTTTTTTTTTCTCTGTAGAACATTTTATTCATTTTATTTCCCAGTATTGTATTTGACCTGCTAGTATTTATTCTCTCTAAATCTGCTTATTTTAGATACCAGGCACAATAAGATATTTAGAAATAATAGAACCAGCTGATATCAAGATTGTTGACATGTGATAGAGAAGTTTGCACTGTAGCTTTTTGAAATATTTATTGAAGAACATTAATGTTTATTATTTGCCTGTTTTCTAGCCCTTGACTTCTATTTAAGATTCACTTGAGCTAAAGACATACACCCTATAGCGTGTTCATCATTTACCATGCATTAAGATGATTATATGAGTACAGGGTGAAGTTGTATACACAAATCAAGGTGCTGCCTTTGCTCCTGGGTCTTCCTCTAAAGGCTCAGAATACTCTCCTTGAATGAAGATTGAGGATAGTGTTAATCTCCTCTTTGTCAGTTAGTGATGTATAGTTATCAAGTACAATAATTTGTAATGCTTTAAGAAATAATCACTGCTAGACTGTTTTAATATCTGGGTACTTTGTATCACAGGTATCACAGTCATTGTTACACCATCATTTAGTACAACATTTTCTTACTTTCCTACTTTTTTTGAGGAACTACTGTATTCTATCAGTTTACCAGTCTGCAAATGTAGTTGACAAGATGTTTTAAACACAACAGAATGAGTGTTAAACAGGAGCTGGTCTTTTTCCCCATTCCTTTCCAGGATTTAATGTGCTGAAATACTTTTTACTGCAATATGTACGTGTAGAGGCCGCTATTTTGTAGGCTTCAGGTGCACATTGTCACATGCCATCTTGTCCATACTACCAGCAGCTCTTCTGTCTTGTCACACTGTGTCCATGTGTCATTGATTTTGCATGGATTAGTTTACCTAAGTGTTACAATTATTAAAAAAAAAACCAACCCTCTCTAAATTTTTATTTGCACGACAGCCCAAAACAGCTCCGAAAAGGACATTTGGATCCATTACAAATGATCAGGTAAATATACAGCAAAGAGTGTGCAGAGAATTCCAGTTACATTATTTTAGAGACTCCTTTAGCCACTGAATAGTTTGTTATGAAAACTGAACAAGGTAACAGAATCAGATTTGTCTATTGCCATGATAAAGGCTCTTTAAAGGAATTTGAAAGCTTAAAGGTAATCCTGGCTCTGAGATGGGCATAACATTGTTTTGCATCCAATACTTCAATTCAGATTGAAGAAGTCATCTCTTTTATTTCTCAGTCCCATCCTTCTGTAGTGGTAGAGAGATAATAATGTATCAGATTATTTTTATCAGTCATTTTAATGTCACAAGTTACTATATAAATGTTAGTTATCTCTTATGCTTGTCCTATGGATTCATACCCTTCCCAGTGTGATTGAAACCTGCAGATCACTGGGGTAATATGGTGGCTGAGGTAAAATTTGATCTAAATAACAATGTGACCGTAATGGAAATTTTCAATTCACTTAGGTTTTAATGACAATACAGCCACTTAATTCAACATTCTGAAGGTTTTCTTCATATTTTTCTCAAAAATTTTACCTCTCAGGTTTTTTTTCATAAGGTAGAGAATTAGGTGTTTATAATCTTAAAAATATGTTTCTGGAATGTTTTGTAATTTTTTTGAATGGGTGAATTCTCCATTTTTGCAAAATATGTTTGTTAAAATACAGATTAATATCCCACCTTACCTTATCCCTTAAAAAATGTGAAGTGGAATTGCTTGAATTAGGAGAAAGTATAATTTGCTGTAACTTTTCTTTTTGTCATTTAAAAGTATAAACGTGTAATGAATTGCAAGAAATAATCTTGGGTAATATTTTTCCATAGAAAATTGCTTGAGTGTGCATTATTAGCATGGAAAAGATGTTTGCATTTTTTTTCTGTTTCTCTGCAAGGGTACTGCTAGTGATGGGGACCTGTATTTTATATCAAACTTGTGTGCTATAATGAAAAACATCGTCCTCGTATTTAAAAGTTAAAGTGAAGTGGGAATGGGTATGCATATGTATAGCTGCATGTACTCGAAGTCTGTATGAAGTGTTTGTTGTAGTTGTGGGATCTAATGACAGAATAATCAGTGCCCATCTGTCAGCTTGTGTACAAATAAAGAAGGATAAGATAGCTGACAGGTTGTTTTTTCCCACTAGCTTCTGTTACTTTTTTTTCCTCTGTGTTAAAGCATAGAATATCTAATTCGTCATTCCTCAGTAATTACGAAATTATTGCAAATAACTGCTAGCCAGATTGAAGACGAAAAGAAAACTGTCACTCCGCCTTCATGAAAAGTTTAGCATAGAATTACCATTCTAAAATTCAACCTAATTGGTTAAAATGTATATCTCGATTTAGAAACGATTTGCAAGGCTTATATTTTCATATGCCTTCTGCTTAAGAAGACAAAGCTCTATTTTATTATTTTAAAATACCTTCCAGTTCACTTTAAACTGTCCTTGTCTGCAACTTCATGTTGTCACAAATACTGAGCAAGTGGCACACTAATTTTTGAAATGTAGATGAATAGTTCCTTTCCATGAAACAAATGATTACTTATATAGGGTCAAATTCTGGCTTGGAGAAAACAGACCAATGAAAGAGCAAAGCCTTCTACAGAAGCAGACATACAAATGCATTTTTCTGACAGTGGGAAGCAAGATAAAGCAAATACAAATATTTCTCAAGTAATGAGAAATAAGGAACCTTGCACCCTGGAAACATTTTCTTTCTCTTCGGTCTCAAGTGTCTCAAACCCGTTTAGAACACACATACAATTACATGAGTAAAGATGTAAGTCAAGCACAATAAACAGAGGTTGGATCAGGCTGGATGCAGTTGTTCATTGTTGTAAGTATGACATGTTAAAAGAAAATCTATAATGACACCTTCTTTTTGTGGTCATCTTATATATGCAACTTTAGTCATCTGCAGTCTAGCTCTGCCATTATATAAGACAGGGCTGCAAAACTGCCCTTGCAGGCTTTTTCCCTCTGAAGGGTGAGAGATGTGAGAAAAGAGGACAGTGTGATGCATTTAATCCCTGCGTGTCTGAACAGCAGACAGCAGATGTGGGAATTTAGATTCCGATCTTTATTTTAGCAGACTACTTTGTTAACACTGGTATTCTATAAGAAGTGACATTTGTGGTGTGTTTCTACAAAATTCCAGGGATGTCAGGTGTTCAACAAACCCCATGAAGAAAATTGATTGTTTTCAAATTGTTCTCATGTTTGAAATTAAAATAGATCTTCTTTTCTCACTGAAATTTTAATTTTTACTGCAAATAAAATAATAATGATGGGGAAAGGAATAATTTTAATTAGCTTTAATGAATTTAATTAGATTTTTAATGTATTTTTAGTAAACTCCTATAGCTTAGTTTTGTCTGGACCATCTAATGCCCCAACAATGCCACATGCCCCTTTTCTGTAATGGTGTTATTTTTTTATGCTCATAGTTTCAGATCATGTCCGGAGTTGCTTCACAGAGAAATAGTCCCTTTATCTGTCTTGTTTTCCTTGAAATGGAATAGTGGTTTCAGTCCTTCAGTGTAGGCATAAATGTTGCCTTTGCATGTGGCTGAACTTTGACATCATTCNCTTCCCATGTTTGCCTGGAAGCTTTAAGTCTTCAGACCTTAAAGTAAAGTTGAATTTTGCAAAATAAAGGTAAATACATAATAGTGTATTTCTGTATACAATATACATACATAAATATGTATTCTGTGACAACTCAGAACAGTATTGGGATGTTTTTCTATTTAAATATACTGTCATACTGAAGAATGTTCTTTCTATGTCTTGTAGGGTCAAAATGTATTTGGCCTTGATATAATTGAGACGCCTGAGGGAGATAAGTGGCCTCAACTGATTGTCCAGCAGATCCTGGATAGGGAGCAGAAGGATACCTATGTGATGAAAATTAAAGTTGAAGACGGTGGAAGTCCTCCAAGATCTAGCACCGCCATCCTGCAAGTCACAGTGACTGATGTGAATGATAATCGCCCGGTCTTCAAAGAGAATGACATTGAAGTTAGTGTTCCAGAAAATGCTCCAGTGGGCACCTCTGTTTCTCAGCTCCATGCCACTGATGCAGACCTAGGCTCAAATGCACAAATCCACTTCTATTTCAGCAATCAGATCTCCAGTTTGGCCAAGAGGCTGTTTGCTATTGATAACACCACCGGCCTCATCACGATAAGGGAACCGCTAGATAGGGAGGAATCCCCTGTACACAAATTAACTGTTTTGGCAAGTGATGGCAGTTCAACTCCTTCGAGAGCAACAGTGACTGTTAATGTCACAGATATTAATGATAATGTCCCTTCAATAGACACGAGATACATTATCAATCCAGTGAATGGGACGGTGCTTTTGTCTGAGAAGGCTCCCCTTAATACAAAAATTGCCTTGATAACCGTGATGGACAAGGATGCTGATTTGAATGGAAAAGTTACTTGTTTTACAGATCACGATGTCCCTTTTAGGCTAAAGCCAGTGTTTGATAACCAGTTTCTCCTGGAGACAGCCACATTTCTAGATTATGAAGCCACACGGGAATATGCCATTAAAATAGTGGCTTCAGATTCAGGGAAACCTCCCTTAAACCAGTCCGCAATGCTGCTGATCAAAATTAAAGATGAAAATGACAATGCCCCTGTTTTTACACAGCCGATCATAGGGCTTTCCATCCCTGAAAACAATGCGCCTGGTACTCAGCTAACCAAGATAAGTGCTACAGATGCTGACAGTGGGCGCAACGCAGAGATCAGTTATATCCTGGGCTCTGATGCACCCACGATTTTCAACCTTGACCGCCGCACTGGTATTTTGACAGCAGTGAGAAAGCTGGACAGAGAAAAGCAAGACAGGTACTCTTTCACTGTGCTGGCTAGAGATAATGGGATGCCTCCCTTGCAGACCAATGCTACTGTGACAGTGTCAGTCTTGGACCAGAATGATAACAGCCCAGCTTTCACACATAATGAGTATAATTTCTATGTACCAGAAAACTTACCCATGTATGGGACAGTAGGGCTTATCACAGTTACAGATGCTGATGCGGGAGAGAATGCTGCTGTGACTCTGTCTATATTAAATGGTAGAGATAATTTCATTATAGATCCTCTTACTGGTGTAATAAGGCCTAATATTACCTTTGACAGGGAGCAGCAGGGGTCATATACTTTCCAGGTGAAAGCTGTGGATGGAGGAAGACTGCAGCGCTCCTCAACTGCCAAAGTGACCATCAATGTAGTAGATGTAAATGACAACAGGCCCGTTTTTGTTATTCCTTCATCTAATTACTCATACGAGTTGGTTCCAACCTCAGCCAACCCAGGGTCTGTAGTTACTAAAGTCTTTGCAGTTGATAATGACACGGGAATGAATGCAGAGCTCCGCTATAGCATCATAGGTGGCAACTCCAGGGGCTTGTTTACAATTGATCAATTAACAGGCAATATTACTTTGAAAGAGAAGGTAATTACATCAGATCATGGCTTGCATAGGCTGGTGATAAAAGTCAATGACCTAGGACAGCCAGAGTCCCTTTATACCATAGCTCTTGTGCATTTGTTTGTGAATGAGACTGTGACCAACAGTTCCTATATACAAGAGCTAGTCCGCAGGAATATGGAGACTCCAGTTGGCCAGAACATTGAGGATGGTGATATAAGTCCGCAAACCAATGATTACATCAAGATCATCATTGCCATTATTGCAGGCACTATGACTGTTATTCTAGTAATTTTTGTTACTGCATTAGTACGGTGCCGCCAGACTCCCAGGCACAAGGTTGTCCAAAAAAACAAGCAGAGTGGTGAATGGGTTTCCCCAAATCAAGAGAACAGGCAGATCAAGAAAAAGAAGAAGAAGAAGAAACGCTCTCCAAAGAGTCTCCTCCTCAACTTTGTGACCATTGAAGAATCTAAGCCTGATGATCCTGGCCATGAGCACATAAATGGCACTTTAGACATTCCTGTAGAACTGGAAGAGCAGACTATGGGAAAATATAACTGGGCCACCACACCAACCACATTTAAGCCTGACAGCCCGGATTTAGCAAAGCACTACAAGTCTGCTTCTCCACAGCCTACCTTTCAAATTAAACCTGAGACTCCTGTACCCCCCAAGAAGCACCATGTAATTCAGGAACTGCCTCTAGATAACACCTTTGTGGTGGGCTGTGACTCACTTTCCAAGTGCTCCTCAAGCAGCTCGGATCCTTACAGTGTTTCTGAATGCAGCTGTCAAGGAGGCTTCAAGACTCCTGGCCCCATACACACCAGACAGGTAATGGACCTTCTCCAGGTGTTCTCTTTTCCCTTGCCCTCTTACTTTGCCATTCCTATGTCTCTAGTACTAAACATTACAAAATTACTTGTTCTGCAATGATTAAGAGTTGGACAGGGCACGTTTGATGAAGCCATTGAAAACTAAACAATTGGAGATTCATCAGAAGATGAAAAGCCAAACAAATCATGCCTGTTGGCTGTGAGGAACTGGAACGGTGCCCGATCACACTGGTGGGTTTGCTGACTGCAGATGGCACTGTAACACTTCCTGCATCCCTGCAGCACCCAGCGCTGCTCCCCAAGACAGGAGGGGTTATAAGCCTGTCCTCTTCACTATTGTGTGCTCAGGAATTGCAGTAATCTAGGCCAGGTGGAAACCAATAAAACTTTACAGGATCTGATAAGTGGTTCTTAATATTAATGGAGTCTGGAATCACAGCCTTCATTTGAGCAGAGCTTTACTTCAAGGTCTCTCAAAAGCAGGTGAGGATTTTCCTCTGAGGGTTTCAGTGCCATTTTCAGCCTAGAAGCACACTGGGCTGCTTAGCTCTGCTGGAGTGACACAGTCGACAGGCAAAGCTACAGCAATTTTAGAAACATCAGTGTAATTGCTCTCACTTTCTGCTCTGCCTGATTAACCAGATACTGGCTTCTCACAGATGCAGTTCAGCAAAGGAAATGTCTAAAGAACCCTCGGCTAAAAATTAAAAATAATGTTTTTTATTTTTGAAGACACCACTAGAAGGCTTTAAGACATGAGGAATTTGTTCTAATGTTTATCGGTATTCTAGACAGTGTCAGTAAGAATAAAGCTTAGCTCTTTGTCTGTTTACTTATTTTTCTTCACAAGTAGCACACTTTTTTAGTGAAAATACATTTCTACTTTAAGCTTTAATTGGTCAAGGAAATAATAATGAACCAAATATTTCAGGAGAGATTATTATCTTATTGATAATAGATTTTAATACTGTTGCTTGGGAGCAAGTCCACAGTGTGACTAAGTCTTAGACTTTTTGCTCCAGCTGGGGATTTGAATCTTCCTCTGTAGGTTTTGTTTTATTACCACCGTAGTGGTAACAAAATGTGCCTGAGTAAAGCTGATCATTCATAGTAGGCCCTTTTGAAAATTGCAGGATAGGGTGATTATTTATTTTATTCCCTTTACCATTGCAGATCTGCGTGGTACTCTGTATCTACTGTGATTTATAAAGCTTTTTTGAGATGCAGCAACAGAAACATTGGAGGAAAGAAAGAAAACTTTCTTCCTTCTCAAACCTGACAGCATTGCAGAATGTGTTGCTTTATGAGATGCATTTTCTGTTAAAGGTATTTGAACATATTAATTTCAGTCACACATTAGAAAAGCTTCTTGCTAATCTGTTTCTCTGGTTTGAACTTTCTGAGGAGGGAGGGCAGTGGTGTTGCCAGAAGTTCTGTAGGCCTGATCCAAGTGATTTTTCACCTGACTGCTGGTGTAGTTCCTTCACACCAAAAAGGTTCTTCCACTGTCTGCTCAAATATACTTTGTCTGTCACACAGCGGTGCTGCTAACAAAGCAAGCAACCTCTTGGCTCTCTGAGTTTTTACTAATTACTCAGAAGGGACTTTTAAAGTATAGTGGAAAGGAGTTATTTTCTGTAGAAGTTGGTTGGGGAAAGCATTTTCTTTTATCATTCCCATAAAGGTCTGTGACAGGGGTTCCTGTCTGGAGAAGCAGGGTAAAACTGGTTTGGGATTTTAATACTCACTACGTGATCTTAGCTTATCTTCATGTAGCTGTACCTAAAGTTATGTTAGCACAATGCACTGAATATATCCTAAAGTGACTAATGTTATTCTTTGTGTTGATGTTGTTAAGGTATCCTTCTTTCAGGTATATTTTTTCTGTATGGAAGCATGTTGTGGGAAAAAGTGTAACTACTGGCTACAATGGCTTCTTCGACAGTAATTTACATTCTGTTTACCTTTCAACAAGAGAATTAACATTTTTATTAGATAGTAAGATATAAGTAATGTCATGGATGGATTGATTTACTTAAATCAGACAAGGAAGGCCATTAGAGTTAAATCCTTTGTGTTGGCACAATTGTAGTTTGTGATATATTAAAAACAAGTATTTCCTAAACAAAAATAAGCCTCTGCCATAGTGTTTTTCAGCGGTCGTCCTGTCCCGCCATCCTCCAGCCTCGGAGACGGGAAGGATGTTTGTGGTTGATAATGCATTTGTGTCCTGAGTGCTTTGAATTTTCAAGTAATTGTAGGGCAGCATGGAGAACTGAAGGATAGTAAGTCCCGTTAAAAAGGGATGTGCTAATTTGAAAAATAAAAATAAGATGTCTAATGTGAGGGGGAAATATTTCACTTTGCCACCACCAGTTACTGTATAATACATCCTTTTTACAAGCCAAAAGCACTCTGAAGGAGACCAAAGAAGATCCCAATCACTGACTGTTTCTCCTCAGTTTCTTATGGGTGCTGTTATTAACAGGTCACATCTCTACTGTTCCTACTTTCTTGTGTAGGACTTCTGTGCGGGACTTGGTACTCAGCTGTTTGAAGTAATGTTGAGTTAAAGCTGGAAACCTATGTTTTCCTTTGAAGCTCTGAATTCTGTGTTTGTCTGAGTGGTGTTGATTCAGGTCTTTAAAGAAAGGAATTTCTGTCTATGCTTCACTTCTGAATTTGTCATGGTGACGTATAAACTGACAGAAAGTCATTAGAACAATTACACTCAAACAGCAGGCAAGAGAGATGGAAAAGTTGCCCTGCTAAATTCAAAAATACCTCTGCTGGCCATGTGGGCAAATAAATACATGCAACAGCTAAAATATTTTGGAGAAAGAATCAGAGACTTGTGAGGCAGCTAAGGACACATAGAATCATGAAGTACGCAAATTGAAGAGGGAAGAGGATGGATGATCTCTATAGCCTCTAAGACAAAGATCAGGCCTCTGTTAAACTTGAGAAGGAAGAGCGTGTATAATATTATTTTGAAGTAGCACAGTAGGAATTAATAAATATTAGTGACAGTAGGCCTTCATAATAGCACGTGTTCCTTTGGGATACAGGAGAGGGAATTCTTGCAAACAAGCTTTACGGAGTGAGAAATTGTGAAGAGGCTTCTTATTCAAATTAAGCTTTTCCAAGCTGGGATATCTGAAGGCTCATAAAATCAAACAGTCTTGAAGCATCGTCAGATTTTCCTGTTTTGTTAGTCATGGGCCTCACAGAAAGATGCATTTCTTTGGTATAAAAATATACAGCACCTTTAAAGTTTATTTGTCTCCAAGTGTTGTCAAAGTGCAATTGCCTTTGACATTTATCTAAGTGAGAGAAAACTTTGAAATGTTTCACAGTGACACAAATCTCCTAATTGTTTTTGCATTTGCATTGGAATGATAAAAAGAAAGGAGAGGATGTTCCAGCCTGGTGTTCCTGTAGTATGTAACACAATTTAAAAACCCAAAATCTTTGCTCAAGCACTTTAAACAACATTCAGACAATCCAGATGCCTGTTTATGTGTCAGCTTGTCTTGAAAACAGGCACAATTATAGAGCACAGCATTATCTCTGTCAGCTTGGCTCAAAGCAGCTACTGACACAGAGGTTCATTAGAACTTTCCATGCATTCTCTTTCTTCTTGACCCTTAATTAATGCTGTTTGAAGCATTCTTTTCGTGTGAAAATTGTATATGTCTATCCAAGCATCAGAAATCAGTGAAAAAGGTAGTCAGAAGTCAGTAGCAACTCAGGACTCAAGATGAGTCCAGTGACCTTCTGTGTTATAGTTTTAAACTTTGTCTTAAGAACAGATTTTTTTCTGTTTGTGTTACTGAAGAAGTGTGAATGTTCATGAAAGCAGCACCTCTTCCATGGACAGAGCTGGGAGGTGTAGTCATGCTCTGAATCTGTGATGACATGCTGTTTGGTGCTTCTCCCTGCTTCATAGTAGAATTTGTGTGTTAATTTAGCTCCCCTGGTAGTACTGTACCAGCTTTGGATAGTTGTGGAGGGAGTGAGCAGGGAGAGATTTTTTGTCCCCATATTTACTAATGCACAAGTCTGCATTAGTTGATTTTAGGTGCTAGAATTGCATCATCTGCAAACATATCCGTAATTATGAGTAGAAATTTCAGGTGAGACACTGATCTCTGCTGAACTCATTTGTTAGAAACTGATTGGATACAGACATAATATTCCTTACTGAAATCTGAACTGGAAGCAGAACATAATTTAAAATACATTGTGTTTTGGGGCCCTATGGTCTCTATTCTATGATTTCATTAGCATCTACTTAGACCTCCTTTACAGTTATGGCATACTTGGTTTTCTGATTTGAAATGTGGTGAAATGTCATTAGGGCTTCCCACTCACTATGAGAACAATGTGCTTAGGGTGGGAATTGAACAAATATTGCATTGCTCCTGAAACTCACCTGTCATGGAAATCTGTAGCTGCGGGATTTGTTGTTTTGTTTAATAGCAGCGAGACTAGTAGGTTTAATCTAGTATGCTACAATCATCAGGAGACAGACCTGATGCTTCTGGGATGTAGAAGGGTATAGAGATAACACTGGGACTTGGCATTAACAGATACAGTGTAAATTACACTTGGAGAACATTTTCTTCTAAATATCAGCTAAATAGCTGTTGGTATAAGCCCTTCCTAAATCAGACCTGACTACTATGATTCTAAATAGTCTTGTTATTTTTCTGGTTGGTAATTTTGCTGGCAGTTCTGATTTGCTGCCCTGGACATACATGTCAGACAAAAACCCATGACATTTGTACCTGGGGAGAAAATTTCAAACTGAAGGATACACAAAAGTTTGTGAGTCAGAAGTTGGTGAGGAGTTACCTCAGTGTTCAGTATGACTGAAGTAAAGCTGGTCAGTAAAATGTTTTTCTTTTGAAGAAAACCTTGTTCAGAATTGTTCTTATCAAGTGTTGATATTTCACTGGAAGAGCATGAAGAAGGACATATGGAAGGTGCCGCCCCATGCGTCATAGTAGAGGACAAAAACAGAACACTAGTGGGTAGAACAGAAAATAGAAATTCCTTCTCTTTGTGTGAGATAAAAATGAAAGATTTCTAGTATGACACTCAAGGAAAAACTAATTTGTAGAAACCAAGGGCTTTTTTTCTTTTTCTTCATAAGAACTCTTTGACTGAATGTATACTGAGGTTGTTAGATGAAATAGCAACATTAAGAACTGGGTGATTTTAGGCAAGTTAGAGTGATGCACAGCTCCCTTGTCTCTCCAATAGCACCTTGACTTGGGGAAGTGGTAGCATAAATTTGTCTAAAATTTAAGTTCCTTTCACCTTCATTTTTCAGTGGGATAATAGAAAAGTTTATTCTTCTCCTTGACCCAGCTTTGTATTTCTTAGTGATAAACCGTTGCCAACAATGAAGTCTGATTTAACCATGGTTTGATTTTCACACGTCTTTTCCTATTTTCTCCCTGAAGATATTGCACTCAATAATCTGCAGCTGACAGCAATTTCCTGTCCAGTCAGTTGGTAGTGACTTGATAAATCTGGTATTGATAGTCCTTTCTTTCCTGAGAAATAATTGATCCAAATAACTTAATTTCTGTGAATTTCTAAGACTCTTTATTCTGCTGATAAATGTAGATTAAAAAGGCAAAATAACTCTTCAAGTGAAAGTATTTAATGCATTTAGGAATGATGCTCATGAATAAAGTATGCTAAAATTCTGTAGAACGTATTCTAGGTAGTGTGGTAGTCATCTGATGACTATGATCTTGTAACAGCATTTGGGGTTTTGAGCCAATAAAGTGAAAAAAAAACCAAACAAAAAAAAAAAAACAAACCCATAGAATACTGTATGTTGAAGGCATTTCTGTGGCTCCCTGTGTTTCTGCATTTTGCTGTGTGGATAGATGTATGCAGATGTTTGCTTGTGCATAGAAACCATAGAAACACACATGAAAAGGGTTGGTTACTTGGAACTGGAATTGTTCAGTAATACTCAAACCAGACAGTGATTGACATGTTAGAAGTTTGAAAACAAACTTTGCAATATATGGGGAAAATAATGCAGGAAAGGGCTTTTCTCATGCTGTTTCTCTGTTTGCCAGCTCTGAACGTCATCGCATCTGATGTTATATACTGAAGTCGTACGTGTACTCAATGATGTTAAGCCAGCAAACATGAAAACAAGGAAATAGCACGAGAAAGCCCTTTGTCCTGTCTCTGATTGCCGAAGAAATTTATCGTCTCATCTCCAGAGGGGTTTGGAAGTGACGATGAACTGTTCAACTGCCCTACTGAAAGGTATCAAGGGCAAGAATTTTTTAAAAAGAAAAGACAAAGAAATTTTAGTACATTGTGCTATAGTGTTCTATAATGTAGTTTTGGTAAGAAGAAAATAATGTGACCCATCCTTCTTCACAGTTGGTGATTATGGTAAATCTATTTTGCTTGTAATCATCTTCTTGTCCCGGATTTTTTTTTTCCTTATTTATTTTAGTAGAAACAGTTAGGAATTTTGTTTCTATAAATATATGAAAAGGGAGCAATAAATTTTAGTCACACATTAAAAAGAGAATGTAAAGTTCTTTATACTCCCTGCATTTAAAAGAAAAACAGGTGAACTGTTGTCACATATAGCACCATTATACATGTTAAACATTAAGTGTTATTTATATCTATTCCGTAATATTTTTAATGATGATATTGCTGCTATGGATCATAAACAGAATTGATCAAACCAATGTTTTTTTATTTTATAGGCACAATAGTTGTAGTGAAAAATGAGTACTTCCTGCTTTCTTATCCACAACATTTTGTAATAAATGATCACATTTAAAGAACTGGAAAGTATTCACTTAACTTTTAAGAATAAAATTTAATTTTCATTTTGCTTGCTGGAGTCTAGGTAATGTCTGTGTAAACAAATGCCATACGTTTTACCCTTTGAAGTACTTTTAACAAAAACTGAAATCATAAATCCAATAGTTTGGGTTTTTTGACTCTTAGCCAGCACATGGGGGCGGGCAGGAAATGGCCTATTATTGGAGTTTTCCCAAAATTATCTCTATATAGTTTTTTTGTTTTAATTTACATTTTTTACATCCTAATTTGTGACTTAGAACAACTAATTAAAAACATTAAAACAGCTTCTTTTGCAGATTGGTTGCAAGTTCTTGTGTATTGCCTCACATTGTAGAGAGTAATGCTTGATGTGCATCATCTATAATATGAAACTTTCATATACATTGCAAAATCTATTAGGAAGCAAAGGAGTATAAAGAACCCTGTTTTCTGCACTTATATGAAGAAATGTAATATTAGTTTGCTAGAATAAAATGAAATACAGACACTGTTGTTAACTGGGATGTATACAGTATATATAAATTTCTTTTAAAGAAAAAGTTATTAATGATTCATCAAATAGAGTACAACATTGAATTCTTACACATTACTGTATGTTTGATGTAAAGGTATTTATAGGCTTGTACTTAATAATCATGTTGCCTCAGTTCTTGGACTGCAGAATATCTACCATGACTGTTGCCTATAGTTTCCTCCACATTTGCTATCTGGCTCTTTTAAAAATGTGTATTTGGCTATTTGATCTGTAAAATAAATTCTATTAATAATGAAGTACGTATTGTAATTTAGCATATTGTGTTGCACAATTATATCTATGGCTGTTACAGAAAATTTTTCATTTCTGATAATGAAATACTTGTGAAGAATTTTCTGTATCTGTAAGAAGAGTTTTTGCTGTTCTGTTTCTCACACCCTTGCAGCATTTATTCTTCAAGCTAAAAACCCTGACACTTTCAGTGGTTAGATATACAGTAATGACTAAATGATCTTTCGAGGTCCCTTCCGATCCCTCATAATTCTATGATCGTGTGAGTTAAAGCCACAATTCAGCCAGTTGCTTTGGATTCAAAGTTCATTCCGAACATACTAGGAAATATATTCAAGAAATTTGGTCCAATCTGATAAGGTGGTCCTGCCTATTGTAGTTAGATTGTTTGCTTAGGTGCTTCCTAGGTGAGTGATGGGAGGCATTCAGAGATGCTTGTTAGGAGTGGGAATTCTTTTTATGAGTAGAGTTATTTGTCAGGA
Organism: Upupa epops; assembly: GCA_013397515.1. Lineage (NCBI taxonomy): Eukaryota > Metazoa > Chordata > Aves > Bucerotiformes > Upupidae > Upupa > Upupa epops. Next base: position 134,537 of record VZRI01002691.1, read on the forward strand.
AGGTAATAGAATTTCACAGACTTCTATGGTTTTATCTGAGGAATTTCTGGATAATCTAGCTGCTTACATGAAACCTTTTTTCCTTCATTTTAATCAAGGGATACTGAGTTGAGATATTGATCTAATTTAGTCATCTTAAGTAGACATATAGTTGCTCTCAGAGTTTTCTCCGGTAGTGATAAGGCTTAAACATACCATTAGCAGGTGTCTTTGATTTTAGGACCACATGCCTGCTACAAGTGCCTACTTTTTTATGCTGAGTAAGAAGACAACCTTTGATAAGTACATTTAATTTCTATGTGCCAGTCTGGTGCTTGTACAGAGAAATATTTTTCATGAGCTTCCTAGTTATTTTGCTTCTAACTTAGGTCTTTTTTTAACTAATACTCCATTGGTCGTATTATTCTAGTTTATCAATAAGTAATTCTAAAAGAACCTAAGATGACATTAAACTATTAAAAAGTTACACATGTGAAATAAAAGGTACATCAAATGGTTTGATTATTGGGCTAGATTGGTAATCTCTCTCTTAGTTCTGTCACAAATCAGCACAGCCAAATACAAAAACCCTCTGAAAGCACTAAGGGAAAAGCCAGCAACCTCTGAAGTGGTTAATTTTCTTCTGTTTTGATTTTTGTTTTCTTGAAGTATCAAATTTTAAGAAGTATTTCTCTCATAGTCTGATATGAGGCTTTTTCAGGGAACTCATTTCCTTCTGGTTGTTCAGTGAGTTCACGTGTCTTGACCAAATCTGTATGCTGACAGGTGTAATCTCCTACACTTGCAGCAACGTGGAGGCCAGTCAAAAATCTATGTATTTAGCTTTGTGTTTTGTTTTGATTTTTCTTTTTGAATGAGTTAAACCTACCTGTATGTGTGTCAAAATCAACTCTGTTCTTGAATGTTTTCACCAACAGAAATACTGTTTTCTGTGTGCAAAGAAGTCACGGTAAATTTAGAGCAAAAATCACTGAGTTGACCAAATGCTGCTTTTGAAACTGAAAACATGGTATTGTTTTTGGAATATCAGTTGTTCTTTCTGGACTTTTTTTTACTGTACTTCAGATGTTATTATTGTTACTCACTAGCATCTCAGTTAACTTCTGAACAGATTAACCTTTTATTAGGTGCACATTACCACCCCTGTTACCAGTGCAGACTTGTCTGTGTCAGTAGCTAAAGTCCTAGAGCCTGGCCTTGATTTGTAACAGAGCTATGTGTGACTGTGCATAAGGAATAATTATTTGTTGCCAGTTTGACAGAAAAAATTAATTGCATCACTGATTTTAGCCATGGAATGCCAGCAGCCAGAGATGGCTCTCAGATTTCTCCATTCGTGCTGTCAATGCTTGGATTTCATACGGACGTGTCTCTTCCAAAGCTCAGTGCCACTTGGTCTCAGACACGTTCTGATCTCAAATGAGTCACTCCAAGGAAAATCTGTGGCACACAATCTGCAGTTTGAATGAAAGCTACCTATCATATCAGAAAAAAGATTGGATTTTGCAGGATTTAAATCTCACTGACTTTAATTGAGTGGAGGACTGCTGGAGGGCAGAGGGGTTCTGTCAGGAGCAAAACTGGTTTGTGATGTAAATGGAATTATTTTTTTAACAGAAATTGTAATGCTGTGGGGTTTTTTTGTTACACATTTTCAGTGATTTCCCATTTTACCATATAGCATATACTTGTGGTCTCTCCTGCTCTAAAGTATTATTTGTAACATCTTTTAAACAAATATTCTTTAATATATATTTTTGCTTTCATATTGGATTACAGAGCACTGTTTCTTTTCTGTCTTATCTATTTCTAAAATAAATTTTGTATGAAGACTATTTCTGTACCTGCTGGAGAAGCACTGTTTTTCGATACACCACTGGTCTGTTTGCTTAATGCATGCACACCATCAAATCTCAACATTATGGGCAGTGATTAGGAACTATAAGTATTCAAATAACTTTATTGCACCTAATGTACTGTCAAGCATACTAGTAATCTATCTAAAGTTATCTATCTTAAATGCTTCTTACAAGTGCTTATACTCTTCAGCAGTACATTTGACTACTTTTTCTTCACAGAAATCTAGTATAAGTGGGAATCCCAAGGGTTGCACATCTAACAGTGTTTATGTATGTGCATTTGTGTTTATATAGTGTTTGGAGCTAGAGAGAGGTAGTGCTTATATATATGTGTATATACATACACATATGTGTGTGTGTGTGTGTGTGTGTGTATCTGTGAAAGCATTTAGTGTGTGTGTGTGTATAAAGAAAGAGCATGAGGGTGTATATACGCGTTCATCACATACTCAATTAGCAGAGTTTCTAGGCAGTATATTCTATTCTGTAGAATACAGCCATAGATGTGTGCCTGCCTCAGTAACCAGTAGATCTTGCTATGACAGATAGCCAAGCATAAAGCTTGTCACTTTACCACATTATTTTGAGATTTGGAAATGTCAGTCTTCCCTGCCAGGAATGTACTGCATTTTCCCTATATTAGAAAGTGACTCTTGATAACTTGGCACTAGAATAAAACTACATTTTTGAATGATAGTTCTTTTTCTTTCACTATTTCACTCATCCTAACACTGCTTCCTGCTATTCTAAAATGTTTGGATTTTTCTGTTTTATAGACTGTATTAAATCTTGTAACTGAAGATACATGTCATGATAATGACATTTCACTTTTTCTTCCAAATGATACTCTGCTTATTTCATAGACACATGTAAATCAAATCTAGGTGTTTATATTCTTATGGATGGATATTAAATAACTGTGCTATCAGGAATTTTCAGGGGTACTACTCACTTTTCACAATCATTTAAATAGAGTTTATTGATTTCTATATAGTATACTTTTTGTTTCTATGCAAAGTGTTCATTAACGCTCCAGTAACTTATATCCAGTAATACCTGAATGATAGGTCCAAGACATGAGGATTGGTTTCCCATCACTGAATTGCAGCAAAGAATTATGAGCTGAATTTCTGGCTGTTTTCTTGGCACCATTTTCATCCTTTCTTTGATAAGAGGAGATGTCCATGGCTGTCAGAATTGCCAGGGTCTGCATAGACAAGGACATTCTCATGTGCAGAACTTATGAGGGATTAGGATACAAAGGGATGAAAGAAAATGAAGATCTTGTGTTAGCATATAATTTTATTGAGGTGAGACAGCTCTGTGCTACGTCAGGGATTTTGCAGATGTAGTTTGGAGTCACAATCTGAAACATCCTAATGTACATTTCTTAACTGAATTTGCACAGATTTGTTATTATGGATAAAAGAAGCTGAATGTTGCCTGATAACCTTGAGGGAAAACCTTTGGGTTTGTGTTCATAGCTGAGTTGCAAAACTGGTTCATGTCATGTTTGTCATGAGGGTCAGGTAAAATGTCTGCATTGTGTTGTGGACTTCCTTTTCTTGATTGTCAACACTTTTTCTTCCCTCCCTTTGAAAACTACTGCATTTAGAAGTGGAAAAGAAATGCAGCTTTTCCATTAAAAGTTTGCTCTGCTATTTCAAGCAGATGAAACCATTCTTAACATTGGTACAAAAAAGTTATGGCATGATTTGCCTATTTCCATTTTTAAACTTACCTGAGGTAGAAGTTTTAGTGTAACAATAAAACTGCCCTCTGGCTCTGTGGCATTTTATTTCTTGAACTACAGGTACTTGCAAGTAACCCGGTAGTATAATTACCTACATATATGAGTATAGGTATTCAGAATTACACACTATGTAAGCATAAGCATTTCCTAGCTTCTCATGTTTTCAAAAGAATCTAGTGTTGGAGGTGTTAACTCACAAACCAATGAGTCAAACTGAAGCTGGGGAAGTGTTTTTTTGTTTTGTTTTGAATAAGTATACTTGTAAACAAAACTTCAAGAGAGGAGGAAAACATTGAATTATGTTCTGATGCTTAGCAGAGAGGAGGCAGTAACTTCTGCAGCCTGCTGAGATTTCGATTACTATTGATTTCAAAGTTAGGAGCCAAAACCTCTACAATTTATAGCAGAAATGCTTCTCCCAACTCACGCTAAACCCAGAACTTGGTAAGAGCTGTGGCTAAGAGCTGCTGCCACTTGCAAAAACATGTCTGATATTGTTATTAGCAGCAGTGATCAGCATTGTATTCACTGTTCTGCAGTCCGTGCTGAGTCAACTTGATCTAGAATAATTTTTAGAATAGAGTAAGAACAATGAATTTACCAAAAATCCTACAAGAAAATCCTTTCTTCCTCCCTCAAAATCACAGTAAGCTACTCTTACAAATACAGCTATCTAATGCTTTTCAGAAGAATGTCCCATTAGACACACTTTTGTGTGGGTCTTTATTCTTCACACAAAATATTTACCTTTTAAACTTCTGTTTTATAGATTGTAGGGCTATAGAAGTGTATTCATAGATACACCAGAGAAAGAAGGTATTTTTCAAACACTTTTTGAATTTTCCTTTCTCTGTATTCTGAGATATTTCATGGTGTTGAGTAGTGTGTCTGAGGGCATTTTTGAAGGGCCCAAAATATATTTTAATTTTAATCTAGCAAAGTAACTAAAAAACCCTGTAAATAAACAAACTGGTGTTTATTTACATATGGGGGAACCATCAAACCTGCTAATTTTGAAAACATTAGGATTGAGGATTCCTTCACACGTATTAATTCAAATATAAGAGTTTCCAAGTATATGATTAATACATTTTAAGGGAGTAATAACATTCTTTGGCCATTGCATGGCCAAAGTTGTGAAGTGATAGCTGATGAGTGATCTGTTCTGATTCAGTTCCCTTTCTCCAATGAGGTTTATTGAAGGACCACTTCTCTAGATTATTCCCTTATCCAACTTTGTAAGTCAAGGTACATCACATCCATCAGGTCTGATTCATCAACTACCAGACTTGTTTTGTCATGGTTTAAGAGAATACTTGCATAGATTCTTGGGTTTTGGCCTCTAATAGAGGGTTTAGGATTGTCTTCTTATAAAAATACAAAAAGACAAAAAAGAAACTGTATTTTGTACATGTAATATACTTCTATCTATTTAAACTATGGTGGGGTTTTTGTGTCACAGCCCAGGTATAAGTTAATTATTGCACTTGACATTGTGTCTGCTTGATGTTTGACAAAAGTAGTGGGATAGTAACGCCAGGAATTAATATCAGACGTATAAATCTCCACTGACATTATATTATAACCACTTACAATATGTTTGTGGGTCACAGAATATAAATCTCTTCGTTGTATCAGAGTTCTTAAAGATTACAGATTCTTGGAATCGGAGAACAGTTCAGGCTCAGAGGGATCTGTAGTAGCCACCTAGTCCAACCACAGTGCTCAAAACTAATTTAGAGTTTGCTCTGGACCTTGTTCTGAGTATCTGTAAAGGAGGAGATTCCAGAACCTTTCTGAAACACTAATTCCTGCTTGATTGTCCTCATGGTAAAAAGTTTTTCTTTGTCTTAATGGGAATTTCCCTGGTTGTATTTGATTTCTGATGAAGGAGCATGTTTATACTTTATCGATTGATATGAAGTACTTGAGCACCAGTGAAAACTTTTCTGAGGCCTGAGAGAAAATCCAGCAAAGTCTGGAACAGACATTGTTAAAGCAGATCAGGGTAATTAACTTACTTTCAGTCATATCTCTCTGTTTGGCAGAAGTGTGCATTGTATCCCAGGGACAATACAGATGCTCAGTTGTGTTAGGAACAATGGTATTGTGAGTTGTCAAACAAGAAGCTGGATTCCCAGTTGAGAATGTCCTGATGGGATATGGTGAACATTTTCAGGGAGCTGTAGTGAAACCCTCATATGTTCAGGAGCTGCTTCTGGCTTCACTCCTTCCTTACTCTCTTGAAGACAACTTCTTTTTGAATGAGAAAATGAAATCACTTCATCTTAGGAAGATGCAGGAGGAGTTATTTCTTCACTCACCCTCTTATTTTTTGTCTATCTCATCTTTTCCCATTTTCACATCTTCTGCACTCTGCATTTTAATACATACAAGAGGGTCGCACATCTTACTGTCTGGTGATGCTCCATGCTTTTGCTAATGCAGAATCTGTGAATATTCACAAATAAATTTTAGGCTAAAAATCAAACTGATAATACTGAAAATCGAACACATTTGGGAGAATTTGACTCTTTGCCATGATATAAAGAAAGTTCTTTTTCCTATACAGTCTGTTTCTGGGATCCTCTGAGAGTTCTCTGGGATCTTACCAGAATTCTCTGAGATTACAGCATTTCTATGACAGTGCAAGTGTTTAATATTTCTGGATTGCCAAGCTTATGTAGTGTCTCAGTGTAAATCAGAATCTTAATTGTTTTTATGGATCAACTGCTTGTATGTGTAAATATCCAAACACATTCAATTTCCATATGGATGTAAATATTTAAAATATAACTATTCTTATTAATTTTCAGGGTAAAGCCCAAAAGAATGCTGTTTTCTGCTCACTTGTATGTCACATCAACTTATTAATGTATTGTGAGTTTTCATTTGAATTCCATCAAATTCTACCAGCAAATTCTATCAGAAGCCCTGATAAGTTGACAGTCATGATTGCTACACTCACAAAGTAATGAGGTAATCAAATCCTTTCAGGTTGAATATTAAAGGCAGATCGAAATGACAAAGTAATTCTATCAACAGCAGTTAAATAAGGAAAAGCTAATTGGAAGGAAAAATACTCTTTTGAAGTTTTCTGTATACAAGCTATACAATGGTGCAATTATCTGTTCACTTTCAGCTCTCAGGCATGATTTATTAGTTACAGCATTTTGGCTTTGAAACCCTGAACATGGGTAAGACAGCACGTGCTCAGTTGTATAAGGGTTCCAACATCTGTGCTGGCAATCCTCTTACAGAAAGTCTTTTTGGAATTAGGAAATGACAATATGAGTTCTGAAATGGATATGAAAGAAAAACAGTAAATGGGGTGGGGGTGGAGGGATTGGAAGAGAATATTTCATTATTTCATTGCCCCTTTTTAACACATTAACTGCTTGAACTATTTGTTTTTATGGTTCCTGATGGTAGCCAGATGCATAGAAATGAATAAAATGAAACAGAACAAATCAAATGCTTGGCTGCTGTTCAAGAGCAGCTAAGGCTAAGCTTTATTAAATTCACATGAGGATATGATAACTGTGGAATTTCACAGAATGAACTGCAGTAATCTTACTCAGGAAGAACATCAGTCTTTTTGTGATAGATAGCAGAATGCAGAATTTGCTATCCCTTTGGATATCCCTAAAATCTCCCTTTGGAGCTTTACTTTCAGAGGATGTTCACTGCTTGTAAACAAACTTGTACCTGTACCACAAACAGAATCAACATGCACAATCCATTTTTACACATCAGAAGCTTTAAGGGTTTGTCCTTTTGCAGCAGCAAGGCAGAGACCACTTCAAAGGAAATTAGTACAGTCTATGCTAAAACTCTTCCCTGTGTCATATCAAGTCCTGTTAGGGATAAGACCATTTATATTTAAAAAGAGGGGAAAAGTTTTGAATATAAAAAATATACTAGACCTGTTTAATTTATATTAAAATACAAAAAAAAAAGAATATTTAAAGATAACTAAACCAAATATTTTAATGATTTTTTTCCCAGAAGCATAATTTATGTTTGTTGATGTCTTTTTTGAGACTCTTTTGGAAATAGGCTTCTGCATTTTAATGATGGCTGTCTCAATTTTTTCCAGATTTCTTTTATGTCACTTAATGAAATTAAACGAAAATAATGGGACAGGCAGGCAAAATCACTCCTAGTGGCATGATGGCCACTGGACAGTGACCATCTGTCATATCTATTAAAGTTTACAGAGTTTACTAAGCTTCATAATCATAGAAAAATTCAGTAACAAGTGACATAATTGATCAAGTCCTACAAACCCTGTTATTTCCAGGTAACCAGTGGCTCATGGAAAGTAATTTATTCCTTCTACACAAACCAGGAGGTATAATAGAGTTCCCCTTAAGGAAAGCTTCCCAAAAATGGGAAATGACACAGTTCTTGTTTGTAAATATGAATCAATGGAAGGTTCTGTTGGAAATGTCGAGATGATCTTGAAACCCTGAGGTGGCCCAGAAGGTAACTCTGATATGACAACTTGAATAATTGCAAATTTAAACCTATTTTTAAATGCTTGAGGGTTTTCCCCAAGTACAGAACTTGTTATGCGGTAGCCTACAATATTTTTTTTTCTTTTTCTCCAGACACTATACATACTCTTTTTGCAGCTAGATACTATGGTGTAAGTTAGATCCTAAAATTCAGCACAACAGTTTGAAATGATTCTACCCTGGGTACAGGACTAGTGCAAATATATTGAAATTTTCAGTAGCAAGCTCTTGTGTCCAAAAGTTAGGTATAATTGGAGTGGTCATCACATGAAACTAAAATTAAAACCAGTAGAAAGCAACTGCTGTTTTAGTGCTTTGGTTAAATCGCTTTTAGTTGGTTTGAGTAATGTCAGATACATGTAATTTTTCTTTTAGGAGGCTGAATAACTTGTTCGCTCTCGTCCCCTTGGAAAATTAAGTGGGAGACAGGATCTGACTTCTTAATAAACTCAGGTGTTCCTTAAAGCCACAAATGGCAGAAGTTACTTGAAGGCTACCCACACCTAATTCTGAAAAAATAGTCCAATGATTTGTATAAGTATCATGGCCAGAGAAAGTCTGACATGTATCGTAACAGAAAGATAACCTTTTCTCCTTGTGAAACCAGACCAAATCAAACCTCTCAGATTTAATCAAAACTGATTTTTTTCCCTATGTCAATCAAACCTTTCCTATTGATTATCTGAACAAAACAGAGTTGAGAACACAAATTCAGCTTTTGTATTATTAAGATGAAAAGATTCTGCCAGGTTTTGATAACATTTGAGATGCAGACGCTGTTAGAGGAACTTAATGAATACCAAATATATCTGCAAAAATGGACTTTTTATCAAGATAAAATCCTGATGAAAAATGCCACTTACTCTGTATTTTCCAACAGGCAGATTTGAAGACTGCAAGTCAAGAACGTAGATCCATATTTAATAGAGGTATTTAGTTTAGTACTCTGTGTGATGGAATGTGAACCTTGAAGTCAGTTGTGTCTCATCTGATCAATAAAAGAAGAATTTAAAAATTAGACTCAGTTCTTTCGTATGCAAATACAAATATATACAAATATATGCATATACATATACAAATATATATACAAATACAGATTATTCTATTAGTCAGAGTTTACCAATGGCTATCACAATCTTCTAAGTAAATCTATCCATTTATTCCAAATGTATTCTGTAGTCTTTGGACTATTTTCAGTATAACTGTTTATTTTGTGAGTTATTTCCAGAGGAAAAAAGTATCTGAGATGTTGCTTTTCAGTTATACACCTTGCAAGAACTAGATTGTGTTTGTGAAAATATTGCAGTGAACTAAAGCTGCCATACACTCATTTCATATACAAGTTCCTGACCATCATTATTTTTTCTTTACCATAGAAGAGGGTTCTTAGTCTGTTGTCTGCCAGTAGACACATCTGAATCTGACTTAGTTTTCAGGGCAGAGAGCGAGGAGCTGGAACAATGTTCCACTACTGCTCAAAAACGTGTTATGTGTCGACAATTCACAAGTGAAGGTACTGTAATTTTCCCCGGGGACTCTGGATGATTGTGTTATGCTGTTCCCATTCCATGACTTGTGAGTGGTTGTATGGATTTGTATGGATTTTCTTTTTTGTAATTGTTTTTGCCGTATCCATACTGTGCCTGAAGATTGGAAGAAAAAGAAGAAAGGTCAGAAAAGCTTAACAGCAATTTTGTTTCTGAAAGGGAGAGACTGGTTGATTCAGCTTAAATGGTTACAGATGGATCAAGTGGTAACCACAGAGTTACAGAGACAAATGCACAGTAAAACCTCAGGTCAGCACTACACCAGCTGTAACCAGATGAGCACAGCAAGAAGGAAAAGTGAAGCAGTGGGCATAGCGTAAGCAAATGTTGAGAAGATATCCAAAACCAGATAGATGGGCATAGAACACCCTTTACTAAGTAAACAGCAGAGAAAAGAGAAGTGTATTTCATAGCCCTGCTGTTTGGGGCATTATTAAGAGTGAATGGAGTTTTCTTACTGGAAGACAGAGTTCTAATTTATGACCACACGAGTTGCACACCATGGTGTTTGTGTAAGACTGTTGAAGTGCAGGTGTGATTTCACTGAGAACAGGTTCATACAGAATCCCTTTGCCAAGCACAAGTGACCACTGTGTACATAGTTGTGGGGTAGAGAGAAAAAAAACCAATTTGCATCATGTCTCTGTTCCCTTCTGTGTCACTTTTCCTTTTCCTTTTCCTTTTCCTTTTCCTTTTCCTTTTCCTGTTGTAACAGTAGGTTAAATCCTGCATTTGGTGGGACAAAGCCGGGCGTGGGAGGGAGTGGTTAGCTGGAGGGGGGAGGACTCCAGGGGGAGTGGAAAAACTTTTCAGGTTAATTTTTGACTTTATTTTTGAGTAGGAGATTTTCTAACATTATGATTGGAAATTATTTTTGAGGGGGAATTTGTGGCTTTAGGATTGGAGCTATTTTGGGTGGGAAATCTGTTCAGTTCTGGGATTGGACTATTTCAAGGAGCTTTTTGGGACTGATACAGCTGCCTCCTTGGGTGCTGTTTGCTGCTGCATTTTGCCTCTTCTGGACCCCTCTAGACCCGCTGCTGTTGGCTGTGGACTTGTGCCTTTCCCTCCCCTGGATCTGCAAACTTATGGCTGCGTGCCCTACTGGAGCTTCCCTTTTCCCAGACCCTGCCATGAGAGCTGCTCCCTGCTACTACTTTGTGGTGCCGCTTTTTTTTGCCCTGTGGATTTTGCAGATACCAGGATTTGGGGGGTGGGGGGGTGGGGTGTGTGAGTTTTTAGGTATAGGATATGGCTTTTGGGGAGGGGAATTATCTTTGTTTTGCTAGCATTGTTATTTAATAAGTCTTCTTTATAAGTTAGTTATTCTTTTCACTTGCATTCTGGGTGTCGAGCCATTTTTATCACGTAGATCGGGGGAAGGGGAATTCCTAACTGTGTTTCTCTGCCCTTCAAAATTTATTCCTGAACTGGATCAATAGTTTAGTGGGAGAAACGCTGAAAAGTGGTGAAGTAATGTTTCTCTTTCAAATTAGCTGACATGCTGGGTCAGAAGGAATGTTGACTTGGGCCTAGATTCTCAACTGTCAGTGAGCTGAACCACAAACTTGGGGAAGGTGAATAAGCAAAGCACATACAGCAATATCATTCATTTCACATAATGTAATGCTTGATGTTGAAGACATTAGAATGTCATAGTGATTTTGTCCAAGTGATTTAATTTCTGTTCTGAACTACTATAAACTAGCGGAAGTATTTTTTTAATGAAGGATTTAAGTTGGAATTAATGTCTTCTGTAGGAAGTGAAGGAAGAGAGAAGCATCTGGTCTAGCTGTCTCAGATATGTAGCGTAAGCTGGAGGGAGTGATTCTGTAACTGTCCTTCCTCTGTGGACTGTAGGAGGAACTACACAAACACAGCTAAAGCTGAGCAATTTAGTTTCTGAAATCTAATACAAAAGAGTTGTGTAGAGCAGTCAAGTATTGGAACAGGCTGACCAGGGAAGTGGTGGATTTACCATCCCTAGAGGTGTTAAAAAAACCTGTGGATCTGGTACTTGGAAATGTACTGAACTAAGAGTTATAAATTTCTCAATGTGGTAGTTCTGAAATGAGACAATGATGGAGAATATTGTCTTCAGTTGCCTGTTTTTTCTTCCCAGAAACCTTCAGAAAGCTGAGCAGCAGTTACATCTTTATGCAGAAGCATAGGAGCAGCAGTTGGAAGTAGAGTGATAGGAAGATGGGAAATGGACATCTTGGGGAGGATTTTATCCATATTAAATCTGGAAACTTCTAAAATGTCTCAGAAATCTTTGAAGCAGAAGAGACTCATTGATTTGCACAGCTTTTGGTGAAGTCCAGGATTTCAGATGTGTGTTAAGCAGTTTATACTTCATCCTTCCTTTGCAAATAGAACTGTGTAGGGAAAAAGAACATTATGATGTGGGAAAACCAAAATTAAGCTCTATAATACAGTTATGCCTTTTATCAAGATAACCTATTGCTCTTTTTGCTAGAGATAGACATCTCAAATCTCATAAACTGTCTTCCCATGTGGTGTTAATTAACACATTTGTTGTTACGGCCAGAGTATTTCAAAGTCTAATTAGCATCTGATAGCTGGGCTGTATTTTCTAAACAGATGCATCTCCCATCTTGTCAGGATTTACATGTGTTGGACTGTTACAGTAAAGCTGCTCTTACCTTGCCAGGTTTCAAAACTAAACCTGCCCAAGTATTCACATGTGAGATTTACAGACTGGAAAAAAATCGACCTCAAACTGTATGTTAGTCTAGTTCTAACCTACTTTGACACAAAATAATTCTGATATCTGCATTTTTGTAAAGCTTGAGAAAGAACTTACGTTATACATGTTTTTTATTTGGGTGGGTTATGTTTCTTCATGGCCGCATCTTGTATTTATTTTAATGGAAAATCAAAGATACAGTTATTATTTGATGCTTCATCTCATTTTTTTTTCTCCTGGTTTGGAGAAGTAACTTGCTTTTATTGTACAAATAAAAGGCGAAGAGAAAAGTGTAGTAGTGAAATAGAATGAGTCTATAAAGACATCTCTGTGATACTCTACATCGTATTTCTCTGTATTTGTTCATGGCTTTGCACGCTAAGAAAACTACAAGGGGATGAAGCCTCTAGAGAAAAAGCCCTCTGAAATGAGCACAGACTGTATCAGAGCACAGGTTGTCTTGCTAACCTTTGAAAGTGCAGTGTAGTTCTCGCACAGTCCTTGCTGAGAACAATCTGCAGCAAACCAGTCAGTTGAGTTCTCCCTCACTTTGAGGTATGAGTCAAAAATTAATTAAAAAAAAAAGAAAACAGTTTAATTTATAGTAATATAAGCAGCATTTTTACAATATCTATATTTACATAAATGTATACATATATAGCTCAATATAATTTGAAAATTATATTAATGGAGGTTCATTTTCATGATCTTCAATTTTCTTTCATTATTGGATAGTTGCAGGGATATTTGTTTTTCCAGCAGACCCCTTCTCTAGATTTTTTGAGTGCGTGTATTTCTTCACATGCCTTGAAATCAGTGTGGTGGTTAATCTCTGCTACGAGTTCTTTCCATCCTACCTTGCTGTATTAATTTTAGCTACAAAACTTTGTAGGTTATAATTTTTAGGCTCGAGTCCTTTGCTGTGCATTGGCATCTCACTTCTTTGTTCAGTGGCAAAAGGTTGCTATTGCTCTATATGGAATGGCTTGCTTGATGTTTTTATATGAAACCAAGCAGTATTGAATAACAAAAAGTGAAGATTTAATAATGGAGTTATTTTACGAAATTTTTGAAGTTGCAGATCAAGGGTCATTATCTGCTTTTAACTCAGTCTATTATCTACTTTTATTCACTCAGATAATTTGAACTTGATTATCATAGTGATTGAGTACTCATATTTTACACTGAATTCAGGCTGACATTTGCTCAGGAGCTGAAGCTGCTGAGTTACTGGTAGACTATGTCAGTCCTGTTGTACAGAAGTATATGCTAAAGATGGGCTTTTCAAAACTATGCTTTTGGTACAGAAGTATCACCATTAACTTCTGGGGAAGCTGAGTAAGGTCAACGCATCAAGCTTTGTAGAGCTTCATTTGTGTGGTTTTCATTCCAGATTATCATTAGGAAGGTGGCCAACATGAAACAGGGGGGTTAACTTTGAATGTGTCATCAGGATGTCTAGAGTTACAGATTACTCCATTAGTGTCACTCCTTTACCTAATATAATGTTCATTTATATAAATGTGCTTATTTTTTCAATGTTCTGAAAACACTGGAGATCCGTCCTTTTAGCCAGCTGCCAAACTGCTCTGGAGTACACTGGGAATTACACCATTTAGGACATTATATCAAATTGGATTGTTCTGCGTGGGTCTCTACAAAGCAACATTGCATTAAGCTGAACTGATCTTTACATTCAATTCCACTATAGCTTCATTCTCAAATTTGAAGCAGAAATAATCAGAAGGATGTGTGTGTACACATTTCTTTCACTGGTTGTTTACAGATGTGCAAGGAAATAAAACTTTAAATAACTAGAATTAAAACATTCAAGAATGTCTTTACTATTCTTATAGTCATTAAAATCAAAGCTTATCTTTGTGAGTCTGCTGCTACTTAATTCTATTTACTTGGGCTTCTTTATTTCTGACGTGTAGAATTAGGAGTAATCTAAGTTTAAACAAGACCTTTCTGGTTTGAAGAGAATAAGAACGTGGATTGATCCAAGTGAGGTGTAATAGATCAATTACCTTCCAACTTAGAGATAGGGGGAATTGTTGGCATAGAAATGTTGATCTGAATGCTCTTTTCATGAGGCAGAGATTAATAAGAAGCAGTGGAAAAAACAGTTGTCTTCCATTTTAGCAATGGAAGTGACAACATATATATGCCTGAATGTTAAAGACAGATGCTTACTGTATTGCTAAATTCTGCTTGTCTCCTTCACCAGTCACCCCAAGAAAGGATGGAGAGGATCTAATAAACATGTAGTGGGAAATCTTAAATTTAACTAAAATATGACGTTGCTCAATCAAAGGGAGCAAGAATTCACTCCAGGAACTGCCCAGTATTCTATACATTGAAAAAAATGTGAGAGCAAGAGATACCATAGGTGAGAGGTTTGTACATAGGAGATGTAGGTGAGAGGTTTGTACATATGAGATGTCTTGTTCTGTTTTTGAAGAGAACTACTGTGTTGCACTCTAGAGAATGATACTGCTGTACATTGTCCCATGTCCCTTTTAGCTTTGGAGGCCTGAATGTAAAGAAGGGTATGTCTGATCTAAACAGAAGAAACTTACACTGGACAACTAAGTTGTCACAGATGTGTACTGGGTACTCAGCCTGCCTAAAGAGACTCCTCTCAGGTAACAATGAAGTGTAAATGATGCTCCATTAGATGATGGATTTCACTGAGGACCCTTGGTTGGACTTGGAAGAATTATGAGCAAGATGTTATTTGTGCAGGAAATTTTCTGATCCAGATAGTCAAACCAGACTTTGTCTCCTTGCTAAGAAAAGGTTATAAGGTTTGGAAGCCGGACTGATTTTAATTCTTTTGGATCTAGCTCCACTTCTAATTCATTACATACAGCTTTACTCTGTGTGTGAGAAAATTGGAAGAAAAACTGTACTGAAATCTATTTTAGGAGATGGGGACTAGGAGTTGCCATACCCTATCAACATCCTTACTGCACTTACCTGTTGTTACCAACTTCCTGAAGTTCCACACACCTAAATAAGTGAAGCTTTCACAGTTTTAAGGTGTCTGTTACAGTGGAAGCAGCTTCACTTATGTCCTGCTTCTGAGAGATCCATAATCTTTCATTACCATATTTTAACATCTAATTGCCTACAAAGTCAGACCTTGAAGAATCTTGCAGTTCTGTTTTCTTTGAATAAAGATTAAGCCAACATGGCTTGAAGTAGAAAGAGCCTGTTCAAATCTGTACTATCCTTAAATGCCATACAAATCTTGACAAGAGATAAGGTAGAGAATGTGAAACTGTTTCTGAGTACAGGCCCTTTGACATAATCATCTAGAAGCCAAATAGAAGGCATTCTCTTTGTTGCTTAGTGTTTCATGCTTGAATTCACTTACACACAGGAGCTGTCTTGAGGTAAAAGCATAGCAAAAGGGTGAGGTGAGGTCACCCGTATGCTGAGGCACTTTGCTGACTATGTCTAATTTAGCTCACAAAAATACAGACGAGTATTGTCATATCATCTATGTAATTTTATTTTGTTATGTGGTGCTGTTGGGTTGGTTTTTTTCCTTAGAAGTGAATTTCTCATGCAGTCAGCTGCTCAGCAGTAATAACTTTTCTTAGCAATTAAATGAATTTAAAAGTATACCTTCATTTCATGATTACTCCAATTTATCATCAGGAAGAGGCTTTTGCTAAATGCGTTGCTGGCGGTCTATCAGCACCCCCAGGTCCCTTTCTGCTGCTCATTCCCAAGCCTGTAGCATTGCATGGAGTTGTGACTGAAATGCATGATCTAGTACTTGGTCTTCTTGTCCCTCAGATGATTGGCCTCATCCCATCGATCCAACCTGTCCAAGTCCCTCTGTGGAGTCTTCCTGCCATCAAGCAGATCAACACTCCCACACAATTTGGTGTCTGCAAACTTACTAAGGGTGCTCTCAATCCCCATGTCCAGGTCATCATTAAAGACTGTCCCCAAAACCGAGTCCTGAAAGACACCGCTTGTGAATGGCCGCCAGCTAGATTTCACCCATTAATAACAACTCTTTGGGAACGGCTGGCCTGCCAGTTTTTAACCCAGTGAAGGGTACATTTATCTATACCATGATTTGCCAGTTTCTCCAGAAGAATGTTGTGGGAGACTGCGTCAAAAGCCTTCTCACAGTCCAAGTAGACAACATCCACGGCTTTCCCTCATCCAAAAGGTGAGTCACAGGGTCATAGAA
The DNA here is from genome assembly GCA_013397515.1 of Upupa epops. Lineage (NCBI taxonomy): Eukaryota > Metazoa > Chordata > Aves > Bucerotiformes > Upupidae > Upupa > Upupa epops. The sequence goes on from VZRI01002691.1 coordinate 151,142, forward strand.
AAGAGACGAGGTTGTTAAGCAAGATCTCCCTTTCATAAACCCATGCTGGCTGGCCCTGATCCCTTGGCTGCCCTACAGTTGCCGTGAGAGCTCACTCAAGATGATCCTTTCCATGATCTTTCCTACTGCTGAAGTCACGTTGACAGGCCTGTAGTTCCTTGGATCCTCCTTTCAGCCCTTCTTGTAGATAGGTGTCACATCAGCCACCTTCTAGTCATCTGGTCCCTGCCCTGTTGGCTAGGATTGTTGAAAAATGATGAAGTGAGGCTTGGTGAGCGCTCCTGCCAAGTCCCTAAGTACTCTTGGGTGAATGCCATCTGGCCCCATGGACGTATGAGTGTCTAGGTGCAGGGGCAGATTATTAACTCCTTCTTCCTGGATTATGGGGGATTTGTATGTTTACCATCCTTTAAGCTCCTTCAAGCTCAGGAGGCTGGACCTGTAGAAACTTTTTTTTCTGTTGTCCCTTATGTCAGTGGTCAAGCTGAGCTTCAGCTGGGCTTTTGCCTTCCAAATTCTCTCTCTGTATAAGCTGACAAGATCACTGTACTCCTCCTGAGTTGCCTGGCCCTTCTTCTGAAGTGATAAAGCCTTCTTCCTAAGTCCAGTCAAAAACTCCTTATTCAACCAGACTGGCCATTTTCCCTGTTCTTTAATCTTACGACACACTGGGATAGCCTTCTCCTAGACCTTCAGGATTGCCTTCTTGAAGAGTGTTCAACCTTCCTGGACTCCTTTGCCCTTTAGTTCTGTATCCCAAGGGACTTTCTCAATTAGTGTTCTGAACAGACCTAAGTCTTTTCAATCAAATATTTTCTCTAATTGCTTTTAAAGATTATAACACAAATGTGTTCAGAAATGCCTCAGTTCTGGTTTTCTTTACCTGTTTATAAAATAAAGGTGATGCATAGATACCATCCCCATGTTTATAACATGTACGCAGTGGTAGCTGGATAGATCAAAGCCTTAATTAAAAGTAGGAAAAAAAGCCTTTGTTCATTTGTGTATAAATGAACACCTAGCTTGAGGGTCCTGGTTCGTGTATTCTCTACACTTGTAGGTAAGCAGTTTTATTATTACTTCAGATCTTGAAATACACTTCAGTTAGAAATAATGAAATGTAAATGCACAATCATATTTTCATAACATTCAAAACAGGCAATGCAATCACAGCCATTCCTAAGGCAGATGAAAAATTCAAGTCTCTGTGTCTGATCTACTTATACCATGGTTACTGCAGGTTTCTTTCTATGCATTCAGTAGAACACAGGGAACACATGATTGAAGTCATGGACTGAAATGATCCACCAGCATAAATTAACACAGCTGAACAGTTATTTTAATTCAAAGTAAGTAGCAGTGTAGTGACATTACACTGTGATTACAAAAGTGGGAACATCTCTTAAACTGGCCTTGTATTCTGCCAACCCAGGAAGATATGTCTTAACCACTCAAGTGAGAAAACTCTAGATCAGGTTTTTTATTTCAGCTGCAATGAAAAGAACAGTTCAGCCATGCACTACGAGCAAATTCTTCTCTCCCCTTGTCCATGACTCACATTTAGATTAGGTAGTCATAGACCAGGGTTGTTCAAGGGAACCAGTCTCTTTCTTAGTGGACAGCAGAACTGGGCCTTGCTGTACCTGCATGAGTGCCGCTGCGTTAGGAAACCTGCTGAATGCTTTGCTACCATAAATGTTCTTCAGAATTGGAGCTATTCTCACTACCCAATTACATCAGTTAGAAGAATGCTCTCTAGGGATATGTGATGCAAAGTGTATGTCCTTAATGGTTGGACTTAATGGTCCTGAAATTCTTTTCCATCCTGAGTGACTTTATGATTCTGTGACTGGACCAATGTGATTCTGTGACTGGACTGGTAGTTCTGGTCCAAATTCCTATGAAATTTTGAGGCTTTGTTAATTTGCATACAACATCTTAAAGGTGAAGCTAGCAGCATCTAATATTGTCATTTCTATGCAGAAATGTATTCTGCTTTGTATCTTAACTTCCACAGAAATCATCCCAACAAGCTTCCTATTGCTAATGTGCATAAAATTTACATAAACATAGATGTAACTTGGCATAATGTCAACAAAACAAAATGTTACTAGTACAACAGTGTGATCTAGCTACAGTCAGAAAGGAGTAATACACTTGGTTATGATCTCTACAGTCTAAAAAATGTACTTGGGAATTTAGTCTCTGATGGCAGAATAATAATAAATGAAGCAATCCTATTCTGTAGCAAGGTTAAAAATAACCTAATGGAGCTTTAATGATCTTACTAAAAGCAACTGCTGTTTTGTTTTTTTTCTTTTTGTCAAACTGGGTCATTTAACCAAAACTTTGTTGGGCAAAGCCATTAACTATATATTTTCTGAGTTTGAAACAAGCTTACATATCAATTTTGTTTTGCATTTCGTTTGAGCATCTGAGTTTTGTGAACACGTTTTCCCTAATGATTGTGGAAGCACCCTGAGTTAAACATGTAAGTGTACTGCCTATGTCAGAAAGCAGTCAAGGAAGACAGGAAGGGAAGAAAGTATCTTGTCACTACATGTCAATATGCTCAAAGATACTGATGCTCTGTATTCTGTTTTAAATTCTCCCTGCTTTGCTGTTACCACTGGCTACTGCTGCTGCTTAGACAATTTAGAAAGTTCAATTCACAACACGAAGAAGATTGAGATTGCTTAACTGGCACTGTTTGTTCCAAAAGAGGAATCAGAATTTCCCCTGAAGACTGTCCTTGTGGCCAGAAATGAAGTTTGCATGCAGCTCATGGTTTCATATTGTAGATGTGGCCAACGTGGATTGTGATGACCTAATTCTAGTTAGATGCATTAAAAAAATGGAAATTACTTGTATGATTCTGTGACCATCTGCAAAAGTCATAAACAAGGTGAATTACAGAGTGAAATTGTGTTCATAGAAATAAAGCATGTTTTCAGATAAGTATGTAGCATATTGTGCTGCTTATAAAGAATAATTATTAAATTGTTTTTATCTCAGCCTATGAGTCAACTCACGTCTACCCCTCCAGTTCACTCCCCCATCTCCCAGGGTGGTGGTGAGCAAGTGGCTGCGTGGTTCAGACCATGACAGTTTTCTTATCTGTAAGCAGTGACTGTAACAGGACTGAGTTATCAGCTGTAGTATGGCATAATGATATGTATTTCTACCAGTCTTTGGAGCAGTGCACTGCACTCCAAATCTGCCTTAACTGAAAAAATTCTCTGTAAGCACAGCTGTATTGTAGTTAAAAATCTTGCTCAGTCTGTTTTTTAATGATTTTTTTCTAATTTGTATAAAGAATTTTCTTAAATATCTCAGCACAGGCTACATTTAAAACTTTCCTGAAATGCAAAGACAAAACAGTTTCAGGTGTTCTCATATTTCCTCAGTAGCCAGTTGCAGTAATCACCTTGGCTTACCCTGTGTTCCTTCCTTGGGCTAAATTCCCACCGAAGTGTGACTTTGATGGAAGTCCGGATTGAAGAGTGCTGAACAGGACCCATTGTGATTAGACCTGCATTTTTAAAAAGCTTTAGGAAAGATAAACTGCACAGTTGCTGTACTGCTATTTTATTTTCTGTTTAGGAAACACCAGTGAGATTTGGGGTCTCCTAAAAGAGCAAAACGGATAATAAGAAGTATATTCTCACAGAGTTATCCTGAAGGCACTTTCTTGTCTACTTATGTCATGCTCCAAAAAGTGTAAAATACATTGTTAGAAACAGAATGAAAACTTACACAAGGAGAAGCTTTTTTTGTTAACATAATGTAGGATGAATTCTTCTGAGAATATAGTGGATTACAGATTAAAAAGCTGGTGATGTTACAAACAAGTGAAAGGCCAAATGGGGCCGTCATGCACACAGATTCTGAATAATTCAGGGGTTTGCTGTGCATGTCATCTGCAGCGCTCAAATAGTTGGGAAAGTGCAGAATCATGGTAATAGCACAGATTATGAAAGATCAGTATTGCCACTGCATTAATTAATTAGCACCAAGTAAGCAAGCTCAGTGTTTATGGCTTTTGTAAAGGGGCTGGTCGCAGGAAGAATGAAAACTGAGTTTTAGTGCAGCTCTGGGCAGTCCAGCTTTAGTCATATGTCCTTTGTTGAAGTGCATGGTCGGGTTTAACTACATCAGATACTTAATACTTTAATTTTCCTTTGTTTATGCCGTAATTGGTTTTCTCTGTGGAGCATGAGATCGAAGACATTAAATAGCAGTTGGGAGTGGAACTTAGCACTAGGCAGCCACTGGCTAAGTAGTCAGGAGTGACAATGATTCTCTCTAGGGAATCACGTACAGTGTGTCACCTGCTGGCTGCCGCACAAAGGAGCCCTACAAGGAGACTGATAGGAAATAAAAAGCATACAATTAGGAAATACAAAAGCGAAAATTACTTTGAAGCTCAGTAGGGGTGCACAGCAATCTACTGCTCAGAAGCAGATGAAAACTACCCAGGTCAGAATCAAGTCACCCAAGTTCCACAGAGCACTACAGATAATGATCCCATTGCAGGCGAGTCAGTCAGTGCAAACCCAACTATTTGAAGTGCCAGAACTGACAAGGACAGTCTGACTTGTCTGATGACAGCCTTGAACCTATGTCACTTGAAGCAATCAGCAAATTAAGTTTGAAATCTCAAAAAGATTATCTCAATTTAGGGGATGCCTTCGAATCAATACACTTTTGGATCTTCTGGTAAAAGAGGGATGTGTGTTGTTTCAAGTTTACAAGCTGTAGACAGCGGTCTGTTAAAGCAATTATAGTCACACATCAGGCTGGTTGGAAATCAATATCTGCACATGGGAGATATTTGCATTATTTTTTTTCTCTGTACAGGCCTATTTAAAATAAACTAATAATTTTCCCTATCTTAAGTGTTAGCACTGTTGAAGATACATCTTGTCTTCTGCATTCACAAGTTGTAGAGTCAGGTAATACTACTGAAAATACTATAGGAAAAAATTGATGCCAGGCCTTGATTAAAAAATTACTCTCCTGTTTAGCATGGTAAAGGAATATTCTGTGAACTTGATCCACTATCACTTGTCTTAGCTTTCAGCATGTCACAGCAGCAATGCTGCCTAAGTAAATCATGGATTTACTTCGCCATACTTGCAACACACTTGATGGACTATTTTGATTCTTTCAGTCCCTTCTCAGAGTAATTTTAAAGAAACACTAATTAAAGCTTTTCTATTGAATAATGCATGTTCTTTACCCTCCAAAGTTTAGCTTAAGGGACTCACATGGACAAAACCACATTAGATTCCTTTCACTTAATTTCATTAGTGGGACTTCTCTGGCTTTGTGGGAACATACAGATTTTCCTCCAGAGCATGTTATAGCACAGAACGATTAGCAGAGCATTAGAAGTAACCACAGCCTAGGAATAATGTCAGTTAGCCCTATGGCAGTATGTGAGTTCCAGGGCAATTTGTAGATGTTCTGTTCAATGGCGTGTAAAATAGGGATGTGCTGCATTGTACTTGAGGCACTTACTCTAGAATTCCAGCCAAGTCTGATACACTAAATGATTCAGACTTTTTTCCCCATTTACCAAGTATTACATTTCATGTACTCTATTGGCAACAGAAGAAATTTGAATTAAAAAGCATGGGGAGAGTTTCTTTGGTATGCAAACATAGCAAAGATGGCTTGATCCATGTGTTTATGCTACTGAGAATGAAAAGAAGCTCTGAAATCAAGAGGGTTTTACTGGTGTAAAATTAGGTTAAGGAACAGGAGAATATTGCTCTCGTGAAATGCTGAAAGGAAAGAGGTGACAGTAAAAGCACTGATATTCTGTTGTGAAGCTAAGCTGCCTGCAATAATGAGTGCATAGCAGAGGCCAAACAGAAAGCAATACATTTGGGTTCAACATCACATTCACCTATTGTGGTCCAAGAGCACATGGGAACAAAAGGAAAGACAAGCAGTGATTTCAAATATTTCTTATTATCCTTTTTTCTTTATGACTTTCTGTTACTTTTTGTCAGTTATCAGTGAGCATTTCAAAACCACTTATAGTTCCGGCTACAGTTTGTACTCCTTTGTTGAAGCATTTATGATTGACAGGGAAACTTTTCAGATTATTGTTTTATTTAATATAAGCTAGTCTTAATCTCTTTCAGGCTACTAGAAGCATGTCCTGTTTCCATCAGCCACTCAAGTTGCATGGCTGTGTTGTGTGTCTTAATTTTTTAATTAATGTTCTGAATTACATTAGGGAAAGTCTAGTACAATCTTGGTGGTGTCTGTCTATCACTATATGCAAGCCATTTGTCAACATTAGTAGGAGTTTACAGATGCGTGCTATTTTTAGTAGTTTTTTTCTTTTTTATAAATGCCAGCTCTAATAAAGTGAAAAACCACCACCCACCTTGTAGATCTTCTAATTGCAGTGATTCTCTCTATCTCAAAATGCACTTACACTGTCATGAACTAACAATAATCCAGATTATTTTAAAGCAATGAGGAAATGTCTAGTTTTAAAATGTCAATACAAGCTAGTTGATAAAAGGAAAAATTGGCTGAAATTCTGCTGCTACTGAGTTACTTCACTGAATATCTGCAGTTCCAACTGGTCTTTTACAGATTTGGAAGTACAGCTCCAAAACCTTTGCAGTAGTGTCTTGACTTTCCTCACTAGATCACCCACTGGTCCTCCTCCCCATTCTCTGATCCTTTCTTTATTGTGGTGTCCAACAGAATACCATCTCCTATCTTCTGCTACTCTTTCAGGCTTTTTTCATCACTGGCCTCTACTTATTTCCTCCTCTGTCTCTCTATAGGTATTTTATCTGAATATGATGAATTTTAAGGCTATCATGACACTGACAATACACAATTATAAACCATTACTCTGCATTAGTTATCTCTTGTAGACATGAACTGAAATGTTACACTAAGGATTATGCTTGAGATTTCTTTTTCCAGCCTTGACTACTTGCTTTCTCTGATTTGTATCCAAATTAGCAAGCTCTGAGAATGGGATACCAGACTAAACACAAGCTGTGGAGCAGTAGCCCAAATTAATGCTTTCCCTTTAAAGTAAACAAAAACTTTTACAACATTGAACATGTAGCCATATAGGATGCCAGAGAGGTCTGTTCTTCCTAGTTTATTGTGAAATAAGGCAGCAGCAGGACTAGTTTTAGTTTAGAGCTTGGATACAAAATTTAAAGACACGGCTACCAGTGTTGTTATACAAGGAGCTGAGTGAGTAACCCCTACACAAGGGCTAATCAAGATTTAGCAACAGGTTTCTTTTTTTTCTGGACATCCTACAAGACAATAAATTCCTCCAACAGGAGAATTTTGTTTTTACCAGTGCTCCTTAGAAGACAGCTTTCTGAGAGCATAACTAATGGCTTCATTTATGCAATTAAGCCATGCACACCACATAGCTTTTGTCATTGCTTTTGTTATGCCCTGAAGCAAGCTTCTTTGAGGTTGTGTTTTTGCTGTTTATCCACAAGTGTTCATTTCTACTTCCGTGGCTTCTGGTGTCATTCTGTGACTGTGTCTAGCTAGTGAAGAGCCTAGAAGACAGGTCTTAGGAGCAGTTAAGAAAGCTGGTATAGTTTTGTCTGGAGAAAGGGAGGCTGAGGGGAGACCTTATTGCTCTTTACAACTACGTGAGGAGGTTGCAGAGAGATGGAAGTTGGTCTCTTCTCCCAGGTCACTAGCAGTGGGACAAGAGCATCAAGGGAAGGTTTAGAGTAGACATCAGGAAAAGTTTTGTCACTGAAAGAGCAGTCAGATATTGATATTTTGGTGTCATAACATTATTTCTATTACTCTGTGATCTTTCTTTTGATGGTTACAGGCTAGCAGAAAAACTTCTCCTCACCTTCTCCAGCTACAAAAGCAGCTAAAAAGAAGATTTTCCCTTCCAGCCAGTCTAAATAGGTCTCTTCATCTCACTCTTCATGAAATCTACCTATTTAAAACTGCTAAATCCCTTTAATCACTATCTTAATCGTTGTAAATGTGACTGAAATGTCTTTCTTTACTTGCCAAAAAAGAAACTGTTAGATATAAAATGTATTGGCCATTCTAAATGTATTCCGTAAACCAGCTATTTTTATTAGATTCTTGCCCTTCCTTTCATCTTCACTCAAATCTATTTTCCTGTTGATTTAAAACAAAAAACCCAACCCCAAAGCACATATCTCAGAATTAGAATGCTAAAGTTTTTTAACTTTATTCCTTGATTTTTTTAAAAAAGCAGTAGATTATAATCAGTATTGTTTGCTTCACTGCTTCACTTCCTAAATAATGGTAAGTGGATTATGGGCTTGTCTGTGGATAATCAGAAAAGGCCAAGAATTGCCTATTCTGAAAATCCTTTCTAACCAGGGTAAAACCTGTATCAAACAAAGCTGATGGTAGCTTTTAATTCCTGATTAGTGCCAGTTGAAAGGCTGCAGAAATTAACTGACCATAAGCAGAGACAGACAGAGGCTGGGAACGCTTAATGGACAAACTTGCGGTACCCAAAGAAAACAGGAATTTGAACTTGACAGAGGATTATTAGATTAGAAAATATTTGAAACAACTTGTATACAGTGATAATTCTTTGTGCTACCTGTGTAAGTACATGTAGTAGAACGATCTGTCACAGCACCAGAATTGTCAGTTCTCACTTGTGGAGGCCTCAGGATACTTAGCCTTAAGCATATATTTGACTGTTTGGCTTCGGTTACTCTTGTGTGTCAGATTAACACCTAAAAGCTTCAAAATGTGTATTCCTCTGCTTGTTTGCACTGCATACCCACAGAGGAGAAAAGAGGCATGGACAGGTGTCCCTAGAACAACAGCTGAGTTTTTCTGTCATTCTTGATGGACTGAGTCCTACCCATACAGTGCAGGAGGTGCCAAATTCTGCAGATTATTTTTCCCTTTAAATTCTCTGTGCTTCCATGTGTCAAGCAAGTTCCCACCAGGTGGAATTTTGTAGCCAAACACAATATAGAGCAGCCATTCGTGCATCCTCGGTAGAAGTCATGTCCGGAAAATAAAACCTCGTAAAATACTTATAGGTGTTCCAAAAGACTGTTTTTTGGTCTCTGAACTGGAAAAGCATTGGCAGTGTATCTGGAAATGCAGAGTATTTTAAGAAGAAACTTCATTTGCATCTGATAATTGCTTTGTGTGGTTTAGGTAGGTTGGTAGGTTTGTGTGTCCTGTATTTTGGTTATCATTAATCCAGATATGCATTAAGAAAATCGAGTTGTGACTCCAAATTACCAAGAAACTTAAAAATTTTATATGTCTCAAGCAGCAGCACCTTAGACAATTTTCAGATATTTTGGTGACTTTGATCTGCTCATATCCCATTGTTTAATTTCTTGATCTGGTTATGAGACAACTCTATTTTATTCACAGTGACCCAGTGACCTAATGCCAGTCATGTATTTACCTTGTTATGATGTGAAAAGGAATTGCCACTGGTGTGACTTTTCTGTTTTGGATAATGTTGAGCATTATTAGAAAACAAAGGAGAACGAGCACTCTGAAATTCTCTGTGTTGTGTCCTCGCCACTGTGGCTCCATAGCGTGTTTTTACAGTGAGACTAATGCGTATGACTGTGGATATATTTAGTTTGCAGTAATTTGACATCTTTCCTCTCCTTGAAAGCTGCATCACTTTCTTGGAACTGAACATAATACAGTGTAGATCATCCCTATAATGCTAATATGACTCATTCCTGGTATCATTAGCCTATCACATTATTATTATGGCTTAATATAATGTAACTGGAAGTAGTTGGACTTTTTAGTGCATTACTTAAGTAGCTACATTACTTCTTTAGAAAGTGTGAATCCATGTCCTGTATGGTTTTTCTGGTGTTTGGAAATCCAAGAGTAGCAAGTAGTAACCACAACACCAGTCAGGCTAATTTGTCTTCTTTTTGAGCTTAGTTACCATGACTAGTAAGGCCTTGACCAGCTTCTCTAGTTGTAGGTCGTAAAAGTATTGTGTCGCTTAATTTCTTGGCACCAATGATTCAGCAACCAAAGGTGTCCCAGAGACTTGGAAACAAATGTGTTTGCTGGACTTGTAAAATGCATTATGTTGTTAAATCAGAAAAAAGAAGTGTGTTCCAGTTCTTTGGAAAAGAATCCCAGTATTTAGAACACTGGTAAGACATGCAACTTGGGAAGTCATAAATTAATGGAATACAAGGGACTTGGACGAGATGGAATTGTTTTTTCAGAGTGTCTATGAATTGCAGGAGAAAGTATTTTTCTGTGATTCCTAATAAAAAAAAATGCATATCATGCAAAGCTCCAGATGTGAAAAAAAACAGTAAAATAAAGTAATTTAAACTTCTCGGTTCTTGGCTATTTTAATTTCACCTCTGGGACATAGATGAAAAAAAACTTTCAAGAACCCAGAAGAAATAGGAATTGGTGTATGTCATCCAGAATGAGCATGTGACTTAACATCAGGACTGATGGCAGAGAGGTATGTGTGGAAATAGCATTTGATGTATGGGCGGGAGAAATACTGAGTGTAAGACAGCTTGCAGTCTTAATAAAAGTGAGAGAAACAGACAAAAGACGGAAACATTATGTAGAATGTAATGAGCTGAATCAACAGGAGAATCCATGGAGGAGAGGACGTGAGAAATCTCAGTTTTTGTTGAGTAAGGAGGTGGGTTAAAGGTATTGAAGCAATGGGAATATCTGATGGTGCAGCTGCAAGCAGAATATGAAGAGATATTTACAGGGGCTTATGTGAACACTCCTTATTGTAAATGAATTTAAGCAAATGAGCATTTCACCTCATGCAAAGAGGTGTTTCCAGTTTGAGAAACAATGTGAAGGAGATAGTAAAATCTAACAAGCTGCCAGAAACAGCTGATCTGAAATCTCTCATACAAACTAAGACGCACATATTGAAATTTGTAAAGCAAACCAAATGGACTTCCTTGCTTTGCAAAACTCCATTTCTATACATGGGAATCAGATCAGAGTTTGGCACTCTGAAAAATATGCAAATGGTAAGAGATGCAAAGCAGGCTTTCCTCTCTAATTGTGGTCCTGCACAATTACAAAATTCTGGGAATGCAGGAGAGGAGGAAGACCCAATGTGCTGTGTTGATGCTGGTGCTCGACACTTGTGTTCCTAAGAAGAATTATAGACTGATAAATAATAGCAGTTTCAGTACTACAGCTATGAATTATGCTAATGCAATCATGATTTTATAAATGTTAACAAGTGACTAAATGTCAACAAATTAGATAATGAAGAAATACATGTAAGAAACAGAGACCCTAGTTGGGTAAAATTGAGGCATTTCACAAGACTGCAGTTGGAAATAATGCAAGAAGATCAGAAATCTTCTGAGGTGTATTAGCTGTTCCCTTGATCATAAATTGGATACTTTTTGTGCCTTTAATGTGAGGGCGACCATTGTTTTTCATTAAATGGTCCATCCATTTCCTCACTGAGATAAGAGGTCTCAGAAATAATTGTAGTATCTACTGGACTCTATGGGATATACTTTTTCTTCCTCTCAAATGGGGAGAGGTGTATTTCTATTTTAGAATTTTTCTCGTTAGTATGAGAGGATTTTCTCTTTGTTAACAAGTAAATTAAATAAATAATTGGCAAGATATGATCACTTGCAGCCTAATTTTCCAGTGCAATTTGGGACATGGATGTGTCCTGGGTAAAGCTAATTGGTCCACTGGATCAATGCATCAGTGCTAATGTTAATATGGCCATGTAGGGAATTGTTAAATGAGCAAAGTGAAATTGTTATAAGCTAGATGTGAAATAATTTACTTTAGATTAATGCAGTTCAGTTGAAGAAGTTGGCAGACAGGCTGCTTTTTTATCCTAAATTTTGGGTTGCATCTGCATTACAAGGGCTCCTAAAAGGAAAACAGAAAATTAAAATACCCATGGCTTAGAAACAGTAATGTTGTGCTTAGGAAAAGTTACTTCTTTAAAATAATTCTATTTGAAGTACTTTCAGCTACTGTTTGTGGTGAATTTTTGAGAAAAAATTCCATTTATTGTCCTACCTGTATGCATTGGTTGCGGATGAGGTAGTTTATTTCTTCTGATGGCTCATCTCACCTAACTATTTTCTCATGCAAATAATGACCTTTCACTCATTTCTTTTCATTAATTTTAATTAAATCAGCTTTTTGCCTGGCATTGAAAATTCTTCAGGAAAGGCAAAAAATTATGTAAGAAGAAGTGGACCCATGGACTCCTTCACTGCTGGTTGGTTGATACTGTGAAGACAACAGTATCTGTTTATCTTACTAATTCCTCATCTGTCCATTTTGCAAACACTCCACCTCTAATATTCAAAAGATGATTGTGAAGAGACCTTTAGCCATTCTTGAGCTGGCAGGCAATTTTCAGCTTGTGTTTTGAATAAACTTGAGGGTTACTGTTACTTCGAGATTTTTGGCTATAATTTACTAGATTTTCAAGAAAGACTAAGAGGCACTCTGAGAGTAACATACTGTGGACTGTTGATAGAAGAATGACAACTGCACTGTTTTATCCTCCTTCAATGCTTTCTCACATTTTCATTTCATTCAGAACCCTTTCTTATGAAAAAAGACCAACATCCTGGCAAACAAGTTTTGTCATATAGCATGACCACTACTGATAGCATAATAAATAAATTGAAGGAAAGATGAACTTAGAGACAAAGCATGCAGGAGCAGAAGTAGAAAAAAAGAAGAGAGCAGCACTTTACCGTGTTTTACACAGTGAATGATTTTTTATGTGATCCTTTACTCTTTGGTTGCCAAACAGAAACGAATAAAATCTAAGCTAATGAGTGCTATTAGCAAAGGAATAGTGTTTAGTATGTCCTAGTAGTTGCAGTGCCTGTAGGTTTTTTTCTTTTCCTTCTTTCTTATTTTTGTATGATGATACCTGATCTGATCAAGCACTAGATAAAATTTCTGGTTTGTTTGATGCCATCAATTTGGATTATATTATATTTTAAGCTTCTTGTAAAATAAAGATCAAGGCTCCTGTCCAAAACAACTTAATTCCAGTCAATATATTCATGGTTGGATTGAAAACTGAGAATAGACATAGTAATTTTGAAAAAGTAAGAACTGCAGAGTTTGAATAATTGATTCTTTAATAGATTGTAGAGGATTGGAAAGCAGAGGTGGGGAGGTTGTATTATGAAATACACATGAAGTCAGAAACTCTTTACAGTGCATGTCTCTCATATTGTGCACTCACTGACACAGAGGTGGAGACAAATTGCTGCTTTGACCCCTGAAGTAGTTCTGTACAAGTGAGAAGATTTAAGTCACTATTGTCCATTTTTTAGCATATTCAGTGACGGTGTCCTGCTTTACAAGATTGGTTATCACTTCCCCTAATGAGGTGCAGTGGAGACAAAGGGCAATCTGTTTCTACTAGACACTCCTTTCCATGATTGACTCACTGAAAAGCTGTTCATTTTGATATACACTTTAGAAAGATTGTAAAAGTGCCTCTAATGATGTGTTACTGTTTTTTCTTTTATCTTAATTTAATATTGATGATTTTGTAATCTGATTTAATATATGGGGGCACAAAGCTTTGGCTGATGTTTTCTAGTGTGGACCTTTCTTTAATTTTTTGTCTTTCCTCTTTCAGAAGTAGACAGGTTACATTAGTGTGCGCGTAAACCACAGAATTCTGTAAGAATTCTTGTGTCACTCTGCGGGAATCCCCACTGCTTATTTCCTTCGCCTGTGTAATTTGGCATTTGGCAGCAACCCTTGTAGTGGGTCTTTCTACTTCTTTCAGTGATTATAAATGTCCTGTTCTGGATTTCCTGTGCAGCTCATGCTTGAAGTAGTTTTCCAATCTTTTTGCAGATTAACTAGTGAGCATAGCGATTTTTTTCTTTATAGGTGTAGTTTTCATTTGCTTTGTAAAACTGTCACTGTCCTTTAGCGAGTGCTAAGGGAGACGGTGGAAGTCATTCCTAAGACACTCTCCATCATCTTTTCTAAGTCATGGGGATCAGGAGAGGTGCCTGGGGACTGGAGGTTAGCAAATGTCACTCTAATCATTAAAAAGGGTAAGAAGGAGGACCTAGGTAACTCTAGACTGGTCAGCCTCACCTCCATCCCAGGAAAGCTGATGGGACAATTTATCCTGGGCGCTGTCATTATGGACAATCAGCATGGCTTCACCAAGGGGTGAACTTGGCCAACCTGATAGCCTTTTATGAGGGCATAGCCAGGTGGATAAATGATGGCAGAGCGGTGGATGTGATCTATCTTGACTTCAGTAAGGCATTTGACACAGTCTCATATATCACCCTTGCAGCCAAACTGAGGCAGTGTGGACTGGATGATTGGGTAGTGAGGTGGATCGTGAACTGGCTGCAGGATAGAAGTCAGAGTAGTGGTCAATAGGGCAGAGTCTGGTTGGAGGCCTGGTACTGGGAGCAGTCCTCTTTGATGTATTCATTAATGACTGGGTGAGGGATTAGGGTGCACTGTCAGCAAGTTTGCTGATGACACAAAGCTGGGTGGTGTCGCTGACACCCCAGTAGCCTGTGCCACCATTCAGTGAGAGCTGGGCAGAGAGAAATGTAATGAGGTACAACAAGGGTTAAGTTTTGCATCTGGGCAAGAACAACCCCAGGTACCAGTACAGGTTGGGGAGCAGTGTAGGAGAAAGGGACCTGGGTTCCTAGTGGACAGCAGGATGACTATGAGCCAGCAATGTGGAGGACCAACAGCATCCTAGGGTGGATTAGAAGGGGAGTGGTTAGCAGATGGAGGGAGGTCCTTCTTCCTCTCTACTCTGCACAAGTGAGACTGCATCTGGAGCATTGTGTCCTGTTTTGGGCCCCCCAGTTCAAGAAGGACACATTGCTGCTAGAGGGTGTCCAGCATGAACCAACGAAGATGACAAAGGAAGTAGAACCGCTCCCTTTTGAGGAAAGGCTGAGGGAGCTGAGTCTCTTTAGCTTGGAGAAGAAGAGGCTGAGGGGTGACCCCATTAATGTCTATAAATATGTGAGGGGTGGGTGTAAGGAGGATATAGCCAGGCTCTTCTCAAGGTCATCTGGTTCTAGGACAAGGGGCAATTGGCGCAAGCTGGAACAGAGAAGGTTCCATATAAATATCAGAAGGAACTTCTTCTCAGTGAGGGTAACAGAGCACTGGAACAGGCTGCCCAGGGGGTTTGTGGGGTCTCCTTCTCTGAAGACGTTCAAGACCCACCTGGATGTGTTCCTGTGCAACTTGGTCTAGGTGATCCTGCTGTGGCAGGGGGATTGGACTACATGGTCTTTCAAGGTCATTAGTTTGAATTTCTGATTGTGACTTTAGCATAAGATGACATAAATACTAGAGAAGTATTTCTCTGGAAATACATTTAGAGCATGTGTCTGAATGCTGAATTATTTTTTTGGTCGTGTGCTCACAAGAGGTGAAACTTAGTCGTATAAAATTTTCTGAAAGTCTCACAGGTATTTATAACTAAACTTGCATTCACCTGAACATGATTACACAGATCTCTCAAGTCTACAAGAGATTTTTTTTCCTCCTTGATGGTATCCAGAATTTTGTGGCTCACACAGCAGCCAGGCTGGTGTCTGTGTAACATTTGCAGTAGTTTGCAGCCAGAATCTGGAATGCTTATAACTGAGAGGAGTAAGAGAAAGTTGTTTTTGTTCATTTGCTTGTCACGTTCAGATTAATTTTCTTATGATGATGCTATTAATCAAAATAGCAAGCAGCAATAGAACAAATTGAGTAAGTGTATTCCTAAATTCCAAGGTATAATGTATAGAGTCTATAAAAAACGGATTGTTTGCTGGTGATGTTATTTGGATACTGGTGAAGATGAAGAAGTTAATCTTCTTTTCTGAAGTCTATTCATAGAACCATAGGTTGGAAAGGACCTCAGAGATCGTCCAGTTCCACCCCCCTGCCATGGGCAGGAACATCTCTGATCAGACCAGGTTCCCAGAGCCCCGTCCAACCTGGCCTTGAACACTTTCAGGAATGGAGCAGCCAGAACCTTTAAAACTGAGGGACACTTTTATGGATTCCTGGACATAACCATTCCTACGTAAGGCATGATGTAATTTTTACAATATGTTTAACTCTTATAAATGAGAAATAAAATGTAGAAGATTAGTAGGGTACAATTACAAATACAAGAAATTACATGTGAAACGTGCCATTTGGCCACACACTGAGATGTACATGATGAAAATAGTGTATGCTAAAGTGTCTGAGCTATAAGTGAAGTGACTGCATTTGTCTGTGAGACAGTCTGGCAGGAAGCTACTTTGCCATTTATTTCAAGGCACTATTTTATTAATGGATTGTGGTGGCTATAGTGAATGCTGGGTTTTAAAAAAAGTCAAATAATGATTTTTAATTTTTTTAATAGCTTGCCTGCTTCACTTAAAAATTGTCATGATAGCTTGTTCTTCGCCCTTGTTACATAATTTTTTACATTGAATGAAATTCCCACTACTTACTCAGAATAAAATTAAGTTTCCTTGAATCACAAAACTCAAGAACTTAGATAGATAGTTTCTTCCATTGCGCTTTCCTGTAAGTCTGTTTTTTCGTCTAGAGCATTTATTCATCTTCCATAAAGAGCTCGCTTGGATGATGACTTGCTAAGAAGGCTTTTATTTTGTCCTTGAAGATTTCATTCCAGTTCTGAACTCCTAACTGATCTCTTTGCTTACCTGACATTCTTTTGGAATGAAACCTGAAAGAAAGAACATGATGGCAGAGATATCTTACTTTTATATTAAAAAAATGTGGTTTTCATCAGCCACTACTATGTAAAATAAATTTGACTTTCATTTGAAATTCTAAGAAAATTAACAAATACCTTGACAAATTTGTAAGTCTCCTTTGCTGTAATAATTGCTATTGCTTTTATCACTGGTATCTCCTACAGCTTGAGCTACTGTGGAGTTTGAGGAGTGAACTTCATAGTGCAGTGGCACCACCCCTTTTGAAGAGTGTATTCATAAAGTTATAGTAGGACAATAGATAAATGAAACTTCAGAATATATAAATTTTTGTATGTACCTCCTAACTGCTGTTGATCCTCCTGTTTCAGATATACCTAATAAATTGAGTACAGGCTCTATCAGCTTCCTTTTTTATAATAGGGTTATAATCGTTGTCTGTGATTGTTGGGTAGGATAAAATTGCTGCTGCCCATTTAGTGTGTGGTCACCTACTACTAAGTGGACTGTGTGTTTTCTTACTTGTTTTTGTGATAGTAAAAGCTAAAATGTTTAAATATTACCATGTGTTTGACACGAATTTTGCTTATGTACTTTAGTTAGTGTTCGCTGAGTATTTTGCATTGAAGGTTCAACTGGGAATAGAAAAAGAAGTGTATAGATCAGTGAATAAAACTAGGCACTTAGAAATCTGAAATGGGTTTGAGCAAGGTTTGCATGTCCTTAAATGATTTATTTCTTGTGGAAGAAAATAAGAAATAGTCAGTGGTTTACTGAAAAGGTTTAAAGTACTTAGTGACTGTTCTACTTCATCTAATAGCTGAGGGAATGTTAAATGATGTGGTGAAGCTAAATACTAACAGTTGTCTAAACAGAATCTGCTGATTTTCATAAATGTTTAGTAAATTTTTTATTTATATTTGTGGAAGTCAAAGTCCTGCCTACCAGCAATCAATTAGGCAGCTTTCAGAGAAGTGGTCATACATCTCCTCTGTGCTGTGACAGTTTTCTAGAAAACTTCCTGTGAACTCAGCAAAAAGCTGTGGTGCAAAAACTGGAGGCTGGTTAAAGGCAAAATTTAAAGGCAAAACTATCTTCATTGCTCCTGTGTTGCAATTATGTAGAAAAAAGATGGCACATTTTACATCCTAACCTCTGTCATGATGGGATGTTTTATAAAGGATGTTACTGCACTTGTTGTGTCTGCCACTTCGATATACGGCATTAAGGTTTTTTTTTCAAGCACCCTGTTTCTTGTGCAGTAGTCAAATGTGTTTCCTTATTGTGGGTCTCTATTTAAATTCCTTTTCTCTCCCATAGTGGTAACAGAAATATTGGAGATTGCTTTATAATTATCCAAGTACAGCAACAGATGACAACCATACGGATATTCCAAAAGAAAACCATATAATTTGATGCATTAAATAATAACTTATTAGTGTTTATGGCTGTAGAATAAATGTCAAGACAGAACTGTCACTTACAAGTGAATGTGAAAGTACTTTTATACGTGTGTTATGCAGCAGTAACTACCAGGTCTCCACAGTTTTAGAAATTCTGCTTCTTTCTTACATGACATTTTTGGGTAGAATCCTGGTGAAGTATATTAAATAGAAGTAATTTAAATGAAATGGGTAATGCTGAAAAAACTGTCGTGAGGGTACTTGGGTTTATTAGTAAATGTCTTCAAACTTAACTTTACCATGTTAATCACATAAATCTCTCAGATAATTATCAGTCTTATTCACTAGGGCTAAGCATTTAGCAGACTTTAAACGCAATTAAGTGCTTTTCAAACTTATCAGAGCTTTTAGATAATATTTATTGAGAGAATCTCATAGAATATTCATACAACATCTGAAAACAGTTTTAAAGGGTCCCTGAAAGAGCAACTCCGGTACATGTTGAGCTCATCTGTCTGAACTGCCATGGCACAGTGGGGGTTTACAAATTGAAGTGTGTTCTTTGCTGGCATTGTGCTGTATAAAATCCACCTGTGTGCAAATGTTCATCTTTATTAGTAAAAGTTAATGCTGCTATATTCAGTAATGAAGATATAAGCCTGACTGTAAACTCTGTTTCTCATACTGAGAATGCATAAAGAGAGCTAATACAATACATGTGTTGGACCAATGTCTGAATTAATAGGTAGACTGATAGTAATATAGTAGTAATTTCCCCGTGAGAATGTAGAACAGAGACTGTCTCTACCTTTTTCAAGAGTGTTGGGAGTTTCCAGTTTCACTAAGTCATTGCTGCCACTTGTAACCTGAATTATTAATGTATGGACTGTACAATTGTGATTGTAGCCTCTTCTAAAATAACTTAGTATCAAGGACTGTGTTGTCTGTGTTAAAAGTGACCAATCATAGTTCTACACTTTGAATGAGACAGGCGCAATGAGGGGAACAGGTAATATTCAAGAAGAATCATGAAAGTAACCTCAAGATTTAATAGCATTTGTACCTCATGGTGTACCTATGTGTAGGGATCGCTTTCTGTGCCTTTCTTTTGTGTGCATGCATGTGTATGTGTCCCTGGGTGTGAATAATTCTCTCTAAGATGTGACTTAATAAGTTTGAAAAAGCTCAGAAAGAGCTTCTGATAAATTTATTCTTTGGGTTGCTTCCTGATTAACGGATTATGCCACTTTCATCTTGACATCTTGTGAAACTATATGTTTTTTACATATGCCAATATTCAAGTTACTTTATGTAGGAGATCTCCAAGCCTCAAAACCAAAATTTGTGGTAGAAGGGTCAGTGCTGATGATGTCAAAGATCAGAGAAATCATCTATTGTGCAGAGGCTAGCTCTTTCCCTATCAATTAGTACTAATACTTTAGAGAGGTTTTTTTGACTCCTCATAAAATCAAAATGAAAGCAAAAATGCTTCAATTTGAAGGAGCTACCCTCTGATACATTCTGTTCTTCTTTTGGGATAGATAAATTGTTAGAGAGTTAAATGCCAAATGTCTCGCACTACAGTCCTGTACAATTAATGCTTCACCCACTCTATGATACACAACGCTTAATTGCTTATTTAGTCTTTGTGTATGTTGGTCCATTTTATCACCTAATTAGATTGTGTTTGAAATACCATTTGGTAGCAACAATCCAATCTGCTTTGCCATTTGGTTCTTCACTAATTTACTTCTAAAGGTTTGTTTATAGTAGGAGAAAAAAATGAAAAAATTAAAAAAAAAGAAATAAAAGAAAACCACCAATTTTTTTGACCTTGAGGTAGTACTGTAAAACCACTATGAAGGAAGCACACAGGTTGTTGGTCGGTCAGCTCCAAGTCCCACTTGGATTTCAATTTTACTACATTTTTAGCTTGAGAGGACTGAAACATGCATATTAAAAGCTGCAGAGAAAGATTGGCAGGTGGCGAAGGCAAATCCCAAATGCATTTTCATTGTACATTATCATTCACAATTCTTCTATGCTTTTACCTATCCAAACCTCTTCATCCATTCCAGTTGTGGGTGTGAGTTGCTTCTTGATTTTCAAGGAGTCGCTTTGTTATTTTAACAGAGTGCAAAGATGTGGTATTTTCAGAATAATAGATATTGCCAATATGTAGTTGTCCCTGAAATAATTTTTGGTAACTGAAGATGTTCTTTGATGAAAGGAACGGCTTCCCTCAACCATTCACTTTCCTACGCTGATCACCCCGGGCATGAGTGTTTTAACCTCTATCTGAACAAGAGAATATTCCATTTACTCAAGAGAGTATATATTAACATCAGGGAGACATCCTTAATGAAGAAGAAAAGGTTGTCCTCACTCACAGAGCAGCAGTTTGGACTATACAATAATGTAAATTTAGTACCTATAAACTTCTTTACTTGTAGCTAGAAAGTATGCAATGAAACTTCACGCATGCAAGGAAGATAAGTGGTTGCTGTAGGCAGAGGACTAGAAACCCATTCTATAGAATGTCAGGCAGTCCGTAAAGAGGAATTCTTAGGATTCCTTTACAATAACATATTTTTAATTTTCTTTTTTTTTATTTTTAATACACAGTCCAGAAAAACAGACTCTGTAATGTTCTTTTGATTCATTGAAGTGACTTTCTTATGGTCTGTCAGAAGTAATGGTTCTTTGAATAACTGTTTTCTCACTCCCCACCCATCCCCAGCACGCATTTGTCACCAGCCATTTGGGTCTGAAAACTAAACTGATGAATAATAGGATAAGGAAAATGTAGAAGAAAGCTATAGGTGATGCATTTCAGACATTAGAAGCTAGACATTAACAACTTCCAGTCTGAGCTGATATGGCTTTTCTCATGTTTATCATGCTTCATCTTCTTTCTAGACAGGACCAAAAAGTGGGAAAGGCAGAAGTGATTCTCAGCTTAGAGTAATATGTACCTTAGTTGTGTACCTTAGTTATGTACCTTAGTTTGGATCCTAAAATATTTAACATATTGTACTTTCATAGATTAGTCCAGCTTTTTACCAAACCACAACATCCATAATTTTTTGCACCAAAGAATTCCCCAGGTAACTACAGGCTGACAGAACAAGCAACTTGTTTTGGGCTTTACTCCTTAGTGGATAATTTCCCTTGATGCTCCCCATCATAAAGTCATAAAGTCACCATGGCTGGAAAGGACCTCCTGGATCATCAATTCCAGTCCTCATCCCATCATCTCCCTAATCCCTAGACCATGGCCTCAAGTGCTCATATCTACTTGTTTTTTAAACATCTCCAGGGATGGTGACTTCACCACCACCCTGGGCAGCCTGTTCCAGTGCCCAGCCACTCTCAGTAAGGTATTTCTTTCTAATATCCAGTCAAAGACTCTCCTGACACAACTTGAGGCCATTTCCCCTCATCCTATTATTAGTAATTTGGGAGAAGAGACTAGCACCAGCATTTCCAGTCTTCTTTTAGGTCGTTGTAGAGAGCAGCAAGTTCTGCTCTCAGCCTCCTGTAAACTAAATAACCCCAATTCTCTCAGCTGCTCTTTTTAGGGCCAGTTTTCCAGAATTCTCTCAATCCTTGTTGCCCTTCTGTGGACCCACTCCAGCACCTTGATGTCCTGATACTATGGTGCCTAAAACTTGGCAAAGCACGCAATGTGTGGTCTCATAAGTGCAGAGTACAGAGTCACTATCACCTCCCTACTCCTGCTGTTTACCCTGTTCCTCATACAAGCCAGGATGCTCTTGGCCTTCTTGGCCACCTAAGCACACTGCTGGCTCCTGTTCAACTGTCTGTCAGCCAACACCCCCAGGTCCTTTTCTGCCAGGTAGCTCTCGAGCCACTCTTTCCCAAGCCTG
>VZRI01002691.1:173299-213796 GCA_013397515.1 Upupa epops
GAGCCACTCTTTCCCAAGCCTGTAGCACTTGGCTTTGTTAAACCTTATTCGACTGGCCTTGGCCCATCACTCCAACCTGTCTAAATCCCTCTGCACTGCTTCCTTACTCTCAAGCAGATCAACACTACTGCTTAATTTTGTGTCATCTGCACAAAAGTTGTTCCATACATTGTTCTACTCTTTTTCCAGTACAAAGAGAACATAATGAAAAGTCAAACTTCTCTATGCTACTCAATCTAGAGTTTTATGTCAGACACCCCAAAGCCAACTGTTCAGACAGAAGAAGTGTTCTTTGTTGGCTGTCCCTGGTACAGAAACACCCATATCCTTGATCAGAGTGCCTCTGAGTTTTTTGAAGTCCTTTAGATGTTGTTTTTTGAGTGGAACCAAGCTTACACTCAGTTTTGAAGTATCTGTTAGTACATTACATGGAGTTGCAAGCTTAACTGACAGAAAATTAGAGCTACACACTGTGGTTGAGGAGTGAAGGTATCTTTAATGTTTAGATTGATAGTACCTGACAACTAGAGAAATTCGAGGTGAATGTTTGGATGCCACATGAAGTGAGAAGTAGCTGGATTTTTCTTACGTGAAGTGAGAAGTAGCTGAATTTGTTCTGAAGAATTTAAATCTCAAATTTGAAATCAATATGTCAGTAGGACAATTAATGATCATAATATCTCTTACATATCCTAAATCAATGTCTTTAGTGTGGCATATGCTAGTGAGCATTATAAAGCGCTAAAGACATAAAAGTGCTTAATTATGACTTAAGAGGATTTAATGAGAGTGTTAATCACATCTGTGCTTCTTGTAAGCAGCCATAGAATGACTTGTGTGGTCATAATGGCACATAAATGATGACACTCTTAACAGACTTTTTTATAATGATAGGACATCTTTGCTTCAATGTAGCCTGTTCCTGTAATCAGAATCCCTCTTACTGTCTGGGCAGGAATAGGGACTGGTCATCTATGGTTCATGTTCTTTCAAGACGTGCTGAAATTATGTGATCTGACCCTCCATCTGTAAAACAGAGAAAACGTAACAGCGAAAACACCAAGAAGAAAAAGTATTTGAATGTCAGTAAACTGCAACCTCTATTTTCCATGGACTACTGTGCAACAATCCAGTTGCAAGCAGATTAAAACAGCAGGGTAGCAATTGTATTGATAGTACCAGTATCTGTGGGTATTATTTTTTCCCAGGTACAGAGAGGATGTCTTTGAGTGCTTTCATCTTTAGTATATACCATCTCCAAGACAAAAATATTTCTGGTATCTTAGACAAGGTGAATATTCAGAACACAATATAATTCCAAGTATCTGATTGCCCATAATCTTGTTTTTCTTAGTAGACATAGAAGGTTCCTATTGATACTCTGGCTGCTAATCTGAAATTTTGGTGCATGGCATTGATACATTTCAAATTTGACAAGGTTTACAGGTAGTGGTCCTACTTTCACCGCTAAATACAGTTGAAGATGATCAATGGAGGGTAATGAAAACCAGTAGTTGCTCTGAGGAAATTAGCTCAAATTGGGTGGATGGTCAAATGAATTTACTATTGTTTACCAACTTCTGTATTTCAGAGTTTTCTGTATTACAACTTTTGTATTTCTGTATTTTCTGTATTTCAACTTCTGTATTTCAGAGAAAAAGGTGGAGATTGAGATCTGTGGGTTATCCATACACAGGAAAGTTCATACGTCCATTGTCATTCAGAAGACAGGAAACAGATTAAGATCACTTAAAACAGGATAGGTTGAACCCTTCAAAACAGTGAGATTTGACTTTTGCAATATCTTATCTGCTGTTGTTACAGTTCCTTACCCATTGATGACTAAGGTGGGAAGGCAGTTTCACCTTTTGCCAGTCAACAACCTATAATTAGTTTTTAGCTTACTGAACATGTTGTCCTGTTTTGAACTTGTTTGTTCTCAGTGCTACTTTCATGCAAATATATCTCTCATTATTTGTGCTGGAGGGGAAAATCCCAAGCACCTGCGATTGAATTTCCACATACACAATAAATAATCTTACTATACTGCGATCTGGAATTGCATGGAGAGGTCAATTGAAAGCACATTGTGTTGTATTTGCAATAATCAAAGTGGGGGGAATCTTTCAGCTTTATTTTTCATCATGCATCCTTCCCACAAACTGTTCAGACACAAAGGCACAATGTTTTTCTTCAGTTTGAAGGTTGTTGTTGTAGCCAGAAGGCATGTTAGCATTCGGCCAACTTGAAGTGTTTGTATATCACCATAAAGAAAAGTACAAGTTGTGTTTGACTTCTGAAGAACTGTGTTTTTGTGGTGCTCTATGACAGTCCTCATAGAGGTCTGAAAAACTGAACAAACATAACATCCAAATTAATTCATTTCTCATAACCAACATATGCAGAATCATATCACGGTAAGCACTAATGGGAAAGGATGAAAACTGACAGCAGACAAATCTTTGTGTGTCTCTGGTTGGTGTGTGTGGTTATGTGCAGCATGGACTGGTGTGAAAAGCTAAAAGAAATGACGATTGCTTTTAATCATGCAAGAATGGTGCTTTGTGTCAACACTAAAATCTTTCCCAAATAAATCTGAAGAATGTAAAAAAAAGCTCTCTGCAAGCATAACAGCTGAAACACGTGCTTCTCTGAAAGGGCATGAAATTTTGGAATAGGCAATCGAAGGTGGGTTTTTAGCAAGCTGTGCACTGCAAGTTCCTTTTAACTGGATGTTTCAATTCCTAGGAATACTGGAATGTATTATCTGAGGGTGTCGGGAGCCTTAAAGTTGTCTCAGACCAAATACTCTTTCACATTTTGAAATGTGTTGTAGCGTGAGTTTCCAATCAGCTTAGCTGTTGGTAGAAGCGAGATGTTGCTGTTTGTAGGTTGAGAGGGAATGAGTTTTGACCGAGAATGGTTATTTAAAAAAAGGCCCTCAAACAAGTGTGAATGTATTTTTTATAGTACAGACTACAATAAACTAAAAGACGACAGTGCTCATAATGCATTGGTCCACAGCAGTACACTTAGTATGTATTCATAAATTATTGATATTTTCTGTCATTGTGCAAAGCGGATGTTCTTCCTCAATGAACATTTTCATCCTTTGATGTCCAAACACATAATACTGAATAAATGTAACTGCAAGAAGTAGTTGACAGCTTGTCTGTCTTATTTGTGGACTGACATAAAGTCATCAAAGTTCTCGCAGTCTATTTATTTATAGAAATGTCAAAGATCTTGCTAAAAGCTTTAGTCAAATAAAATTAGTATTCCAAATTATATTAATTAGAGTGTATCAAGCTATATTAACCACCCTAATATACTTTGCTAATAGAAAATAGCTTTAAATGATAGCACCAATGCTAATTGAAAGAATTGTATAGAAATGTTTATTACCCATCTGCCTTTCTGGTTCTACAGGTGTTGAACTATGCAAATATCTAAAAACCTCCCAGAATTTAGAAAATCTACTAAACTGAAGTTTAAATAGTGCTGAACACTGCTATATTTTATGGCTCATTAAATAGACTTTTACAGCAAACTTCATTGTTTCCTGCAGGATTTTTAATATAATGGCAGATACGGAGCTCAAAATAGAATAGGAATTTTCGGAGTTTTGCCCAGAATATGCAAAAAAGACCATTTAATTGAATTTATGTCTGGATATAGTAGTTCAGAGCTCTCCCATGCAATTTAAAAACAATATAGAGAGAGTTAGAATATTAGAAAGACAATAAAATCAGAAGTTATTCCTTCTGATAGATAAAAATGGGTTTTAGCCCTTTTGGTATTTGGTGAGATAAGAAGTACCATTCACAACTTTGTCTGGTTTCTGGAGTCTGCAATGTCTCAAAGGCTTAATTTACACATACCTGGAATGGGTACCTTGACCCTCTTTCCCATTATAACGTAGGGGAATAACTTGGCATCCACATGAGCATGAGGATACTAGATCTTACACAGGATTTACACAAAGTTGGTGTCCAGACAAGGCAACTTAAGGCACCTGTAATAGTGTTACAGCCCAGTGTTTAGGCAACCATCTCCCAGTTTGTGTCTTGATGAATTTTCTAGCAATGATGAAGCTCAATTTGGAGGCAGACAGAATATTTAAAATCACTGCCAACTTCAGGTGCATTTTAGTCTCACATGGAAATTTTCAAGTGTAACTCTTAATGTTTATGCTGTGAACAGAAATGCAAAAAGATTCTTCTTATTTATAAACAAAAAAAGGAGAAATTCTCATCCTGAGTTTTTAAGTATGCATTTTTAATTAGTGAACTTCACCTCTATGCTTGTAAAGGATCGTATCCCTTGTTCAAACCTAAAGCAATATATGTTCTTAATTTTTTCACATGGTTTGTGGAGGGCTTTGAAGGATGGGATATTTTAGTCGATTAGAAAGTGTCTACTATTAAAAAGAGCTGTTTCATTGACTGAGGTATACTTTGATCTGAGGATGAACTCTTTGGAAGCCTGCAGGCATTTGCAAAAGTTGCCACATGTCAAGGCAGCTTAAGTGGTGGAATCGTTTTGGGCTGTGAAATGAGCGACTAAGTGGAGAGACCTGGTTTGGTTCTAAGCATTTGTTTTAGATAATGACACATTGGCGATTTAAAAATCATTCTTCATTAGTTTCAACTGAATGCCAGGCAGACTGCTTAGCTTAGGAAAGGGGAAAGAAAAGAATCCAGCCTCAACAAACTAACTGCAGGAGGCTCTTGCTTCATAGCAGTGCACCAGAATGTGTTAAAATGTTAGGAGAATGTGGGAAGGCAGAGAAGAAAACCTACTTTTGTCTGATCTGACACATAAATAAGTGGATTGATCTGACGTAAACAAGTGGATTAATCTGAGTTACAATGGTTTGCAGTCATCAATATGCTTTTGTAGTAACTGCTACTTGTAGGAGGAGGAGGAAAAACCCTCTACCTGCCCTTCACTGATTCATATCATAAAAGAAAACATTAAAGGAACAGCAGGACAAGATGTACATTTCCAGCAAACCAGAAGAGGTTTTCTTTTCTGTTTGATTTTGCACTGGGGGAATTTTACTTCATCTCTTCCTTCAAAGGTAGCAGAGAATTCATTTACTGTAGCCTGGGGTTATGGTAGCAAGACAAAGGCTGGCAACTTAACATGCTTCAGAAAAAAACAAAATAATTCAATTAGACTAACTCACTTGGTTGTTCTTGGACACTTGCGAAGTTGGGAAGGACAAAGAACTTCTGCTTTTAAAGGCTCTGGTCTGCAAACTAGACAGAGTCAGGGGAAAGGAAGGAGGGAGATTGAAAGGGAGTACTTGGACTGAACAGTCATTCAGCTTTCACTTCTTCCCTAAAGTGAACAGGATTTTTAAAGTGGAAGACCAAGCAAACTTGTTGGAATGAATGAATTTAGTCTGGGAGGTAAGATGTTCATTAAAGTTGAGGCAGCTGAATATTTTATGCAGGTGGCTGTATACTCATGAGAAATTTGTCCTAATGGTAACACAGTTGTGTCTTCTCTAAGGTAACTTGGTCTCCAAGACTTGATGCATTATCCTTTTACATGATTTTTCTGCTACTTTGAGGGTTCATTTGCTGAATTTGGAGACTGAACAGGTGTCAGAGAAGCCTTTATTATTTCTAGGTTATTTTGGTTTGTTGTAGTGGAGGTACTTAAGGCCTTAATATGTTTGAATGTAAGTCAAATGTATTCCTGAATTTAGTGGCTCAATGTTTTGCCCTATACAGGGAATTTGCAAATTATTTTGGGAGGGTTTAAAAAAAATCTACAGAGATCTGGTAGATTTTTTGTGAAAAACAAAAACTGCTGGTGGATTTTGCAGTTAACCAAGGTTATACTGATCTGCACCAAATATATAAATTTCTTGTAAAGCAATTTGCCTGTTTTTTGGAAATGTGCCATAAGTAATCACTTGTATTCTAAGTTGAGCTGTATAAAGCATGTCATTTTATTACTACGCATGAAGTTAATTTGTGGCTACATAACCTACAAAGGCCTAGTGGGGACTCTTCTTGTAGGAATTAGTAATGTACTACTTAGTCAATGCAGTTAGCACAACAGCTTGTCCTTTCAGAAATATTTTGGATCAGACAAAGCTTATCTTCTGCTCTGTCCTGCTTTTGTGTGAGCACTGCTGTACTTCCAAGGCCTCTTTAGCCATAGGAAACATAGCCATTTCCACCATCTGCCTCTAGTCAGGCTCCCATTATAAAATGTTTTAATATACAAATCACAAACTTTTTTTCTTGACAGCCCAGTCTAGTCAACTTAGGCTTTCTCTCTAACAGGGAAAAATTAGAAGTCAGTAATTGGAAACCTGAATCCTAAGTAGAGAAGGTGCATCACTTGTGTATGCAAACACAATGCATGTTACTTAAAGTCTTCTTCATGGGTTTCACATTTGAGAAGGGAATAAAGTTTTTGTAGATCTGGGCTTAAGTATGGATACTCACACTGAGACTCCTTAGGATGTTTGCACTAGTGGACAATTCCTTCTACCTTCTTTGCCCAATCTCCTGATCTCACTTGATACCTCTACTGCTCCTCTACTTGCAACTGCCACCTTTATAGAAATAAGCTTACAAATCCTTTGACAGGTGACATTCTAATCTCTGCTCCTCAAATGCTGTGCTTTGCTTTGGATGAATATCAGCTGATCTTTGGCTCATCTTCCCGTCTTCTCTATTTTTCAAGCTAGCAATTTAAGCATCTTTCAGACAAGTCATCCCTTAACTTCTACATAAAAATAAATGTCAATTGAAAAATTATTTCCCCCTTCTTTCTGTAATATTTCATTTGGTCTTTCATACTCGGTCACTCTGGTGATATAACTCATCTTTTTCAAAGCAAAACCAGCAGTTCCCATGGTGCTGAAGAATCAGTTTTTAATCTCCCCAGTTAAAAATAAATTTAACTTCAATAAGCAAGAAGATGAAATCAATTCTTTTTCCAGGACAGGTGAGTACATTACTCCCTAATTTTCTATGTATTCAGTTCCTTCCAAAATCCTCACAAGTAATCCTGCTTTTACAAACATATTTAGCTTTCTTCTTGGAGATGAGAGTTACAGATGGTTAGACTTTTATAAAAAAATATGTAATCTGGAAATAAACCAAAGAGGATTGAAATCTATGATGGAAAAAACAGATGAAGAAAGAAATCTTGAAATGATCCAGGAAATTCAAATAATAAAACCACTGTTTTATTTAGTAGGTAAATGCCTGTTTCTGTTGCATTTTTCTTTTCGTAAGGAATTGCAAGCATAGATTTCAGAACTTCTTGTAATGACATCATATTCTGTACTAGCAGGGACCAGGTGCATTTGTAAGAATTTGTTTTTACCATAATAATCCAAAAGTGGTGAAATATTTCAAAGGAGTTTCAAGATTTTTCATCCTCTCAACTTTTGCACATCTTTCCTCAGGTCCAAAACTTGGAATTTTCCACTTTTATTAGTGGGTTGCTATTTATAACATATTGAATTTCAATAAATCATAGAATCATCAGGGATCAGAAGGGACCTTGAGAGATCATCTAAACCAGTTCCCCTGCCACATCAAGATCACCTAGACGAAATTGCACAGGAACATGTCCAGGTGGTTCTTGTACGTCTCCAGAGAAGGAGACCCCAAAACCCACCTGAGCAGCTTGTTCCAGTGCTCTGTTACCCCTACAATAAAGAAGTTCCTTCTGATATTTATATGGAACCTCCTCAGTTGACCTTGAGAAGAGCCTGGCTCCACTCTCCTGACACCCACCCCTCACATATTTATAGACATTCATGAGGACACCCCTCAGCCTCCTCTTCTCCAAGCTAAAGAGACCCAGCTCCCTCAGCCTTTCCTCAGGAGGCAGCTCATCTACTTCCTTCATCATCTTTGTTGATCTATGCTAGACACCCTCCAGCAGCTCTGTGTCCTTCTTGAACTCAGGAGCCCAGAACTAGACACAATACTCCAGATGCGGTCTCACTAGTGCAGCGTAGAGGGGAAGAATAACCTCCCTCCATCTGCAAACCACTCCCCTTCTGATCCACCCCAAGATGCCGTTGGTCCTCTTGGCCACAACAAGAGCACTTTGCTGGCTCAAAGTCATCCTGCTGTCCACTAGGACCCCAGGTCCCTTTCTCCTACACTGCTCCCCAACCTGTACTGGTACCTGGGGTTGTTCTTGCCCAGATGCAAGACTCTACACAATCTGCTGGGGTGTTGGCGACACCACCCAGCAAACTTGCTGACAGTGTACCCTAATCCCTCATCCAAGTCATTAATGAATACATCGAAGAGGACTGCTCCCAGTACCAATCCTTGGGGAACTCCACTAGATACAGGCCTCCAACTAGACTGTGTCCACTGCTCTCTGTATTCTATCCTGCAGCCAGTTCACAATCCACCTCACTACCCAATCATCCAGTCCACACTGCCTCAGTTTGGCTGCAAGGGTGCTATGTGAGAGTGTCAAATGCCTTACTGAAGTCAAGATAGACCACATCCACCGCTCTGCCATCTGCCACCCAGTTGGCCAAACATGACGCCCTCTTGGTGAAGCCATGCTGACTGTCTTTAATGACCCTCTTGTCACTAATGTGCTTAGAGACAGCGTCCAGGACAAATTGTTTCATCAGCTTTCCTGGGATGGAGGTGAGGCTGACTGGTCTATAGTTACCTGGGTTCTCCTCCTTAGTGACACTTGCTAACCTCCAGTCTCTAGGTACCTCTCCTGATCCCCATAACTTAGAAAATATGATGGAGATTTTGTTTTTAAGGTACTAAAAATCACTGAATGAACACAGAATCTCTTCCATCGTGAACAATTCTTTGACATAACTTAGTGAATATTGTGTTGAGGAATAATTTTTTAGAAGTCCTTTAAAAATGCTGCAAGAAGCAAACACTTTGTGTAAATAAGTCTATTGCCTTAAGGAGATCATTCATTAATTTTGCAAAAACAACTTGGTAGGTATGTTGCAGCTGGGAAAACACATCTTCTTACTGTGAAGTGATTCCTTTTCACAGTTTATTTAAATACCCAACTAGACAAAGAGATAGAACCACACTTAGAGGAACACAGTGTTATGTATTTCACATATTATTTGATTCTCCATGGAAGGATTCTGCTTAAGGAAAACTGTCATGAAAATAGGCTTATGTTTGCTTTAGATTTTGTGCTAATTTATAGGCTTCTTTTATAAGCTACTAAAAAGAGAGTTATGAAGGGATCTTTTCACATCTGCTTTTGCAACTACAAAGTAAATTTTTTTCTGCTCTTACAGCCTTCCCAGTCATTTGGAAATAATCATTATTGTAGAACCTAGATTTCTTCCATGATGCTGAAGCTCTCCTAAGTCTGAAGCACTACAACCTAAGCACTGCAATGAGAAGCCATAGTGCCTTTACTGTCCTGATGAACCGTATCACTACTGAACCCACTGAGATCATGCAAGAACTTTAATTAGACTCAGGAACAATTACCCTGTTGAATCAGAGCACTGTTAGTTAAGATTTATGTACTTTTTATAATTCTTTTTAATTCTCTTAGTATACATCTGAGCTTTTAATCCAAGTATTACCTTGTCTTTTACAAAATTGGTTTTCCCTGTAATTTACTTGATATGGTATTGGGGTTGGACCACAGTTGGGTTGGTGCTTTATGTGTCTCTCTGCAAATAGAAACCTTTTAAAATGGAGCTAAGCTTAGAAATGATTTGTGTTAGAGGTATCTGGCCACATACTGAAGTTGCAGTGGCTGTTATTCTTACGTTGTCAAGCTGATGTATGTAGGTGGATGTTGCCACTGGAAAGGGATTCCTCCCAGTACAGGATATGTAATTCAGTGTTTGAGATGTGTGCATTCATTAAAGGTAATAAGTATCCCAAACATGCAGTCCTGTCAATTTTAATTATAATGCATCAGGAAAGCTGGGTTTTCAATAGATCTGAGTGAATTATTGTGAAAAAAGTTTTAATGACTTCCTGATCAAATTTACAATGAAAACAGAGTTCATCTAATTACATTTATTTGTTTATATTCCTTTGATGGATGGCTCTGGCATACTTTTGCAATTCCCTTTGGAGTGTGGCATTAGGTTTTAACATGTACATTTTATTTTCCAGCATTTAGCTTATAAAGTAAGAGTGAGCTTTCAGCTTCAGTCCTTTTCTCTGCCACCCATATCAATCACATTAAAAATACAAAGACAACACTTTCTTAAAAAAACTTTAGTTGAAGTCCTCTGTCCTCTAAATGTAGAACTTCTTAGGTTGTGAAGTCAAATGAAAAGTCTAAGCTCCCAAGAGATTTACGTCCTTGTTACATTATTCAGTCAATATCTTTAGTTATTTGAAAGTATTTAGTGATTCTTTAATAATATTAGAAGTATATTAATATTTCATTTTTTTCTTAAGCTTTTCTGCTAATCAGTTGCAGAAATTACCATTAAAAATTCAGGTACTGGATCAGCTCCAGTTGTTATAGAAGTATTCCATCATATCCTTTATTTCTTGTTGGTGTACATGAAAATACAGTTAGTTGGGAAAAAAAACCAAACTCATTAACTGGTTTCCAATTCCTATTTTGATGCAATTTTTTTACTTATTGTAATTAATTTATGATTGCGTATTATCACTATTATGGGAGCATTGAGAAACCCTGAATAAGTGATTAATTATATCAGACACTATAGACATGCAAAACAAGGAAAAGAAAGGCTCCAGCTAACTTACAATCTTACAAGACAAAAATGGGAGATAAAGGAAGCTGCTGTGTCATCGCTTTGCACATTGAGCTCTATCACAGACTGAGCCTTTTCTTCTATCCCTCTCTTTCAGTCTTTGTCTCTTATTTAAAATGTCTTGAACACATACACAGACAGCTTCACAGAACAGTAGAATTTCTTCCTGGATGCCCAAACAGGATTGCTTACTGTAATGCTAAGGTATTTTACAGAATACATACAACTACCAAGCAAATCTTTCAGCCCAGTGGAGCCATCCATCATTTTGCCAAGTCAAGTAGTTAGTGATTGAGGACAGTTTTCAACCCCCTGACTGTAGGAGTGTTCCTGCTTGCAGAATGAGCAATGCTCAGAGTAATAAAATCTCTATTACTATTGCTATTTTTCAGTTCTCTGCTAAGCTATGGAATTATAAAATACTGTTTATAAAATGCTTCTGGGACACTGTTTGTCTTCTGGGTATATATGGGAGTATGTCCCAAGGAAATGTGTTTTATGTCCACTTGTTGCATTCATAGTGAAATATGATGTATAAAACTTGCCAAGTCAGATTCTTTGTGCTGATTCTTCAGTAATATCATCTAAAACGTGTCAAGTGTTTCTAGTATAAAAACCAAGGTGTAACACAACAGAAATTGTTTGGGATTTATCCAAGATATTAAAATAGAGCATACAGGGAGGAGTGATTTAAGGTGCGTGATCTATTGGAACAGAACAGGAAGATTGTTTTAGGAAAATGTCTCATTCGATATAATTTATAGGAAACTATAGAGGGGGAATTTTCTGCTTCTTTGATATTTTATTCCTAGCAGTGCATTAGTGAATATTGTTTCTTTAGAAAAGGACATCTAACTTTATGCAAAGAAAAGATTTCTTAATGTGCAGAACTTTTCTTTTAATACAAAACTGCATAATCACAACTACAACTTATTCTTTGGTCTCTGTGTTTGTTTTTCCTTAGAACCTACAAGGCAATTTACTTTACTTTTCCTTTTAATACAAACAAACACCTCCTAATTATAGTAATCAGTTCACACACAGTAATCGCATTAGCTGTGGTAATTATTACGTGCATCACCTGGACCTCTGTTTGGGTTGACAGACAAATCAATAATTCTCCAGTTGGCAGAAGTGAGAGGCTGATTATGTGTTCCAAGTGATCAGAGATCAGGCTACATTTGATTAAGTGAATTGGTTACAGATTTTAGTAATTAATGTACTTCACTAAAATACAAAGACCTAAACAAATGCTTAGGTTCTACCCTTGCTCTAAACGGTCATGCTCACTGTTTGCCAGGATTCAAAATGGAAAACTGGTGGCAGCGTGATACCCATGAGCCAAACTTGAGGCTGCAAGTGTTAAAAAAAATATATATATTCCAGACTTTCTACTAGTCGCTCATTCTTTCCTGAAAACATAAATGCACAAAAAGTCAGTTAATCTTGGTACTGTTTAGTATGTTTTTTTCCCCCAAGAATGTGTTTCCAGCACTACTGATTACTCATCTAACCATCAGAGAGTAGTGTGCAGCTGAGTAAAAAATTACTCTCTTGCAGTCTCCTTTGTGTTTGATGCTTCAGGATAAAACATTTCTCGGATGATGATTAATCATACCAGTGGACAAGGGATTGAGCATTACTGAAAATGAAATACAGAGTTAGGCAGTTGTTAGGACTTACATGCAGAGAAAAGTTTTCCTCAGAACAAAAATCTCGAACGAGGTTAGGTATCTCAGTGCAACTTTTTTCAGACTTAATTTATGTAAGCACCTAAGTTTTTAATCAGCATAAAGAAAACAAAATCTACAGACCATATCCTATAGTGTTCCCACAGTGGGTGTTTCTTATAATCTGTGTGATGGGTAAACCCAAGAAATTTTCTACATTTAAAAGTCACTTATACTTCCTTTTCTGATATCTGCAAACTACTGATGGTCCTGGTGTGACCCATCTGGTGTTTGTATCCTTCAGGCTCTGTCTTTTAACACTGCACTACCTAGATGGAGCTGGACATCTGCCAGCTGATGGTCAGTTATGTCCATAACCGAAGTACATCAGATCAAGCAGCTGAGTGAAGAAGCATCCTAAAACACAGAGTTAGAATGAAGGACTGGGAAGATGAAAAAACAAGGGTTCTGTCCATCGAGATACACTATTTCTGCAGAAGTAACTTTGCAGGAATTTACTTACCCCACTCACCAAGGCCAGACTACATGAAAGTAATGCTCTACACATTACGAAGCATTCAACAGCATTCTAACTTAAGAAATGGTGCTGCCTGAGGTGCTTGTTACTGCTTGTGTTGTGAACTTTTTACAGGGCAAGTAGAAGCAATGAACAGAGGCGTGGACCTACTTCTGTCTGAAGAGTGGCTGCGTGAAACAGCACTCTTCAAACTGAAGAAAGGGTACCTGAATTGAGATGTGATATGACAAAACTGTGTAAACCCCTCTGGGCAGTGGAAAAACAAGCTGGGGAGCAACTAATCACTGTTCTCCAGAACAAGCATGGAGGACATCAAGTTGAGGAGGAATCTGGCAAGTTCAGAATACAAAGCATTCTCCCGTATTAGTTCTGGAATGTGTTTGTCACACAGCATTGTTGATGGTATGTTTTACAGGAACTGAAGTGATAAAAAAATTCCACTGGGAACTTGAAAACAAAATGCCACCTTTTAATCAGGAGACAGTTGGGTCAGAAGCTGAGGAAAGCTTGTGGAAAAATCCAGGGCACTATGTTGTGGGGTGCATCAACTGTTGGTCACTATTACGGACAACAGTCCAGAGTGTACAGTTTAAAATAGTAAAAGCGGCTGGATTTTAGCTTGCAAGGTTTAGAGACTGATCCTGAGTGAGTATCCTTTCACAAGTCTAGCATATAGCCACAAGA
Source organism: Upupa epops (assembly GCA_013397515.1). Lineage (NCBI taxonomy): Eukaryota > Metazoa > Chordata > Aves > Bucerotiformes > Upupidae > Upupa > Upupa epops. Next base: position 186,939 of record VZRI01002691.1, read on the forward strand.
TCCTTGAACCTCATCAGTGCTCAGGATGGAACTCACATGGGTGCTGGTAAAATTTAGGAAATGGAGGCAGATTCATATGGCAAGAATTTATTAAAATAGATAGGATGGCAAGGAAAATATAGTGCAAATATATGTGTAATTTTTATTCTGTGATGTAGCTTAATTTAATGTTCCTTAAAGATATTTTAAGGACATTCCATATTACTTGCAATACTTCAGTAAACTGGACTATATTGCAAAGATTATATTGCAGTATGTTACAGGAGAACTTCTTTGTTGGCATATGATAGGAATACTGAAAGGAATAAAAGAAGATCATTACTGGAAGTCTGTCTATGCCCTTCACTTTTATACAAATTGATTGTGCCAGCAGGTGACAGATGACAAGTGGTGCTGAAGAGATTCCTCTTCTTTCAGGGATAGGACTTGGGCCCTTTGGGCCTGTTTTTTTTAAGCAGATGGAGAATATTTGGGGGGCAGGTGGGATGGTGTGTGTGTCACCAAGCATCTTTGAGAAAAGACAGGGCAAAGAATATAATATATAACCTTATAAGTTTAAATGTGCACCAGATGAGTATGGAGAGATCCCACACAGATGTGATGAAGCTCAGCTGTTTTTTTCATGAAAGAACTGTGGCACCTGTGGTGCAAGGTGGCACAAGCGATGGCTGGCTCCAGCATTGTAGCTGTCACTGCGACAGACTGTGAGGACTTGTTCTGTAGTTGATCAAAGATGTAATTGCTCCCAAGTTGGCTGCCACTGTCCTTGCTTTCCTCTTTGTAATTTTACTTGCAATACCTTTTCTTTCCTTCTAATATTTGCCTTTTACAACTACCTGAAAGGACGTTGTGGAGAGGTTGGTGCTGGTCTCTTCTCACAAGCAATTAGTGATAGTACGAGGAATGGGTTCAAGTTACGACAGGGTAGGTTTAGACTAGATATTAAGAAGATTTTTTTTCATAGAAAGGGTGGCCAAGTGCTGGAATAGGCTTCCCATGGGGGTGGTTGAATCACCATCCCTGGATGTGTGTAAAGGTTGTTCGGATGAGGTGTTGAGGGATATGGTTTATGGAGTGAACTTGTAAGTTAGGGTACATGGTTGGACTCGATGATCCCAGGGGTCTTTTCCAGCCAGAGTGATTCTGTGATTCTTCCCCATGTTCCAACTTTGGAAAAGGTAGCAAGGCTTGGAAAAGCAGTTTAATTTCTATGTTCCTTAGCTGAACAAATGATCAAAATAAACAATTTTTGAAATTTTACTTATAAAGTCAACTGCACAGATTGTGAATTGCATGAAGGCTTGCCAGAGAAATGATGATTTGCTACTGGAGCAAGCAATGAAAGACAAGTTTTTCCTGACCACCTGCAAACATTTTTTTCTCCCTGGCATGTATATAACTGATACCAGTTTAATGTGTGTAACAAATACCAGTTTAATGCTGTACTGCTTTCACTGCACCCCACAGTTCATAGCTTTAATCCATATCAATAGAAAAGAGAGAAGTGATTTAACTTACTTCAAGACTACAGTTTTTAAGAGTGTCTTCATTCTGTCTACAGTCTCTTAGGTTATGATAAAGGGTCACTGTGACACAAGTTCAGTAGAGAGCTTTTGTTTAACCAGTTCTGTTTATGATGTTGTGGTTCTCCTTATTTATACAAAACTGCATTCTCCTGTTTACCAGAAGCAGAGCAGTTCTTACGTTTCTCATAACAAGTATTTCCTTTTCTCATTCCATAAAAAACTTTTGAGGATACCGTCTTTAGACAATTAAAGCTGAAATATAAAGTACTCTCAGAAGGCTACTACTCTCAATTTTGTAGAACAGATTGCTAAGAGTAGTCTTGTTTTTCCACATTTTATTTTGTTTTCAAGAATTCCTTTGTAAATGTCAAAAATATTTTCTAAAATTCTCAAAATTGTTCTTTAAATGTTAGTGCTACATCTGGAGATTTCATCAGCCCTAGCCATATCCTCATGGGATTCTCTAGACTTCAAAGTTTCTTTAAAGATTGTTAACAATTGTCCCTAATACTGCACACAGGGAGTTCATTTATGCTGAGAAACACTGAGTAAAGAAGTGATTGTTAGCTAGTAAATCAGATCAAAGCACAGGTTTGGTGGCTGCATGCACTTAGTAGCTATTTCTGTAAGCAGTGATTAAAACATGTCTCACTGACATAGGAACTTGTAAGTGAACAGGGAATAGAAATTATGCTGATACGCAGGGACTGATAAGTTAGCTTGAAACTTGGAACATGTAAGATTCAGCACCCTAGTTGCAGGAGAGAAGTTCCTCCTGCAATTTTTAGATATAAACGTGTTATTTTTCTGTAATCTGTGCATTTTCATATGTTCAGTATCTATTTTTAACTCTGAAGCTCTTACCTGGTGTCCCCATAAGTATGAACTGCCACCTGAGACTTAGACACGAGTATTAGAAGTCTGTTAATGTGCTAAATTATTTGTGCTCTCATGGCAAGATGGTTTTGAAAGAACTTTTATCACTGTCCTTACGATGTTCCTGGACTCTGCACCTTATGTTCACAGTTCTATTAATGTCTCATAAACAATACGATCTAGTGTAAACAAATATTTAGCCAATAGGTGGTACAGGTTTAAAAAATATTCTTGTCACATGATGTTTTCAGTCTTAAAAGTACTTCTAAGTCTGCGTTAAAGATATCAATAGAATAAAATAACTATGAATTATTTCTGCCATCAATGAAACATCTGTCATAGTTAGTTGGACTCTCATTCCCTCTATGAAGGTAGCTATGCCAGCATTTCACCCATAGTATGTCTCTGTTCTTCAAACTCTTCTTTGGAAGCTGACTGTTCTACACCAAGAAAGAAGAAAAATACAAAGTGCAAAATTAAAGGAAGAGATCGGAATCTAATAGCTGGTTTTGACTGCATGTTGAAGAAGGTGGGTCAATAGCTCTTTTGCACATGATGTAAAGGAGATGGGAGGTCCAAGGTAATGTCTCTTGACATGCTTCTAGGCTTCTAGGTAGACTCTCGTAGGTGTGCTGGGTTTCCAGGTCTCCCCGGAGTCTTGTGTATATATTGTTTTTATTAGCTACTTGGATGAGACTTCTGTGTAAATAATATGAAAGCTTGGTAGACAAATTAGGAAGGGAAAGAATAATCTGAACTATTCCAGACACTTCAGATTGCACTTTTATGGAGAGTCGTTGATGGTCAACAGTAACTAATACTTCAGACAGCAGCAGCTACAGTTCTTGTGGCTCTTCTGCCTGAGAACATTTCTCCTTTGATATTCTTTTTTTTTTTCTGTATTGAAGTGGTCAAACACCTGCTTCTTTGCATATGTGCTGCTTATATAGGCTAAGAAGTTTCTGCATGTGCAGATTTAGTTTGCACCTCTCACCTTTGCAGGAATCTAGTTCAGATACACTTAACACATGTAGAATTTTTTTTCACATTTTTAACCTCCCAAGGGGAAAAAAAAAACTCTTAATGTGCAATCAATCCCCAATAACCTTGTAGATATCCAGCCACATAGGAATTGCAAATACTAAAAGTTATTTCATATTGAATACATAGGAAACCTTCACAGGCATAGTCACAATTCTACACACTGAACTCATGGTGTAGTATGTTGGGCTACTTAAAGGAAGCAATGATCTGAGGTTGAGGTAAAGGACAAAATCTTTTGGAATATGTCACGCAGTCATATGTGGTTTGCTCAGAAAGAATCACTCTCTTACTATGGTTGGCATTTCCGTATTTATGTGTCTTTTTGTGTGACCCTAATTTGATTTATCCTATTGACAGAAAAATCTCATTCAGAACCAAAGGGCATCCATAAGAGATGTTTCAAAAATAAGGGGTGACAAAATATACCCTTAGAGTCCGCAATCTTTCTACTATGGGTTAGTTTTGCTAGGCAACTTTCATGAAAAGGGACTCTACAATGGATGGATCTAATGGTTTACACACATACAGCAAGTTAAAGGTGACAAGCCACTAGGTTAAGTGTTAATATGCTCACTGCTCCCAAAACCACATGCAGGTGGCTTTACTGGTCAGGCAGTGATCAGTTGGATTGGGGAAGGCTGTGCCCCTTTGCTCCTGAAGTGCAGTGGTACTGATCTCCACCTTTAAGTTTGTAACCCCTTTATCTTCCTTCCCCCACCTCCTGCCCCTACAGATTTATAACTTTTCATGTCAGTGTTTTCCCTTTTATGTTCTTGAGCCAGTAGCTATTACTGTCTCACTCTGTTTTTACTCTTCTTTTCTTGACTCTAGCTTATTTTCTCAGACTTGCTTTCTAACAACTTATCAATTTTCTCAGTAACCTAAGCCAAGGTCGCCTGGCTGTGCCGCATCAAAGCTAAGCCTTGGATCACAGGCAGCTGAACTCCTGGGTCGAGACTTATATCTCCAGGATAACTGAAGTGCAACAGGTTTAGGAAATACATTTCCTCAACAGATCAGCATGGATTCACGGTTGGCTCTTAAGTAAATATTTAAACATTTGTTTTGGCTTTACATGATAGATATAGAAGTGGTATAATCTTGAGGTTTTTTCCTAAATAGAGATATCAGTTGTGGAGTTTGAGGGATACTTAAAAGTTCAAAATTTGAAATTATGTTTACAACAGGCAGATGTTTAAAACTCTAAATAAGTCTTCTGGCATCAAACAGCATTAAAGCTTAATAGCAGGTTTCAGCAGCATATTTCAGAGAGCTGTGTGACAGTAATATGGAACACTCCTAAAGCTTAGTGAGATCAATGAAGTAACCTCCAAACACCCTGCGTTTGGATCATTCTCCAGGGATGGACTTCAATCTATAAATAAAATTTGATTTACATACATCCATTGATGATCTCTAAGGTCTCCTCCAACCTATGACATGGTATAATTCTATGATTCTTTGAAAATTTCATAAAACCCTAATATTAGATCCTGTAAGATCTTTGAAGAGGTTTTCGTTGTTTTGGTGGCTAATGAACATAAAAATTCCAGCCCTGCCTCATTTCATTCTCCATAATCAGGAAAATACTATGTATTGAATATTTAACACTAAAAAAACAGTTTAAGAATCAGGTAAAATACTAGGGGACTGACTTATCTTTAAATTCCTGTGCATTGTTCCAAGTGTCAGAGTTAATTTTAGAAGTCTCTGGAAGACTTTTAAGGGATAAAGGGTTTTTTTCAGTCTCATTTAGTGGATGCCACTAAGTGGAAAGCAATTTCACTGCAGTCAGTGACTCTGTGTAAAGCTGGCAGTAGGGACTGACTCACAAGGCAGGAACAGCTTAACTTCACTGCTGTTGTTTCTGTTCAAAGGAGTTACTCCTCTCCTCTGTTTTTTCATTTCCATTCTTTGTGAATCAGCATATTAACCACATGATTTATCTCATATACAACAGGCATTGATTTTTGCCTTTCATTAATACATTTTGTTGTAGTTTTCAGTAATGCAGTGATTGTTACGTGAGCGTTAGAGCCTACAATATACAGAGAGCTTTTATAGGTCACAGGTTTAGCAATCTCCATTTGTAAATGAGGACCCAGATAATGCTGCAAACTGGGTATGTCTGCCACACAGAGATATCTGAAGCTTTTCATAAACATTTCCTGGCTAGTCCAGGGTGATAAATGATGATGCACTCCTCAGTCAGAACAAAATGCAAGCCTGATAAGGTTCATATGAGCAATGAGAGGAGAGACATGCAATCAAATATATGCAATTTTTACATGCAAACATGTTCTTGTGTCTGTTATTACAGTTAAGAGTAAGTGGTAAAGCTTTAGATCCTTATTTTTGCAGTGGAATTATACTTCAAGTTCTCTGCCTATCTGAAAGGGAAGTGATAGTTCTTTGTTTCCATTTGATCTATTTTTTTTCCACTCCAACATAATGAAGAATAATGATACTTTTAGATGTTGACATTTTAGAAAGCTGAGATGGTATGTAGTAGACTATAAATGATGAAAGCTTAATGAAAGTTATTTTCTCATAATAGCTCTAAATTGGCTATTTTCGCAGAGTGGAGTGGGTCCAGTGGATTGAGCTTGAACTTTTTACCCCTCTGTAATCCTGTAGTTACCAAAAGTAATGTGGAATGACTTTAACTGTTTGGCTTTTTAAAATCCAGAGTGAAAAGAACTGATTCAACTTGAAGTTTCACATTATTCCTAAATGCAGGAATTGGTTACTGTAAAGAGCTGAAGGATTGCTGTTCCCTGATGTACTGCTTTGCACACTTGGCAGTGAAAACCAGAACAGAAGTAGGAAATGGGCATTTTAAACTTCTGTATCAGGATAAAGCTTTTATATTATCCATGGCGTGAGGCAAAATATAAAACCTTTCAGTAAATCAGCCTATAATAATTTAAAACTTTTATGGCTGTAAGGCTACTAAACCTCAAATCTCTCTGGAGAGTTAAGATTTTCTCAAATACATAACAAAATGAAAACTTCTCCAAATTTTCTCTTAAAAAAAAAATCATCCAAAGCCCTTATTTCAGCAGAACTCTTTTTTCAGTATTTCAAATTGTTGGAAGTTTTGTCATCTTGAGTCTTGCAGATGTTCTCAGTGTGCAGTGATTTCTCACATTCATGCGACAGTGAGTCAAAGGTCCAAGGTAATAAACCTGAGCTGTGTTAACACATTTCTAAAAAGAAGCTGTGGCTTCTTTTCTGCCTTTAAATGTAATTTTTTAGATACAAATCTCTATTACATTAACAGTTTTCCAGAGTGTATGTATTTCTAAGAAAGGTTGACTTCTTGTAGTTGTCTCAAGTTTAAGACAGGGTCTTAATATTTAAACAGTCTTAAAATGTCATCAGTATTCTGAGCAACCTCCTTACCAGAAATAAATGTTTTCAAACCTAGTGTGATTCTATCAATTTATTAAGCATAAGCTCTTGTTTGTAGATGATTGATGGAATTAGTGAGGGAAAATCTACTTTTGTAGATCTTCATTTTGGAAGCCTACAGTTCCCAGTAAACTGTTTGTTCACCCTATAAATTTGATAGAAATGTGTTGAACTTCCCAAGAATGCATCCTAGTTGCTTGGCAGTGGATTGTGGAACAATTCATTTGAAGTTCAGTGAACACAGAACTGAAGTAATTTATTCAAATCCACCACTTACTAAATCAGGATTTCCCTGACTAATAAAATGGACTTGAAAAGAATTAGCTAAACCTCTGTGGAATTGTGACAAAGTAATTCTGATGACTCTGTTGTCTATTAGTTTTTACTGCCAGTAAGGAATGCAAATGGAGATGAATATATTTCCCATTGTATTGTGGATTGTCAGAGAAGGATTTATTTTTAAACAGTTTATTGTCTCAACATCAGCCTCCTTTCAAGAAAAGTAACAAGGAGATAATCTACCTGCATTTTGATTAGGCATCCGAAGTATCTGAGTGGTTGACAAGATGAGGGGTTCTTTCTCTATTGTAGTAAACTCTGTTAAAAACCAGAGACTGCAGGTGTTCAGTTGGGTTGGTGTTCTGATGGGCATGAATAAATTAATTGCTTGAATTAAAAACATTACATCAATAAATGCATCTTATGTATCAATTTTGGCCCAGTTTTGCTAGTGCATATTTTTCCGGTTGGGTAGTTACTGCTTCTTTAACCTAAACAAAGACAAATACAGCATGACATTCTTGAAATGCCAAGCTCACCTGGATATTACTGTAGAACTGTGGGAACACTCGATCAGAGCCATAAAGCATATTTTATTATGCATTTAAGCTTGAAAGAAGGAAATACGAGATTCTGGGGGTTGTATTGTTGTTCTAATATTATCCTCACTACTTTTAAATCGTTTTTAGATCAGAGCACCAGAGCCTTACATCCTCTAGGAGAAAATAAACTAAGACAGACATAGGCATCTACAGATGTAGTATAAAACAGGATACAACTAATGAAAAAAGAAATGTGTTTGCTTGTCTCCCTAGTAAGACAATATAGAGTATCTATCTAAAAACTCATCAGGTCAAGGGATCTACAGTGTACACAGCTCCAAAATTATTAATCTTATTTTTTCCTACCCATCCTCCATTTTGAAGTAATCTCAGATGAGGGTAGGGTGCTCACAGCAGGATCTGGCAGAGTCTGCTCATATCCAGCTGCCAGTTTTCTAATTCAGCCAGGTCCAGGCAAGTCCATTTATCCTGTAGCTCACCAGCAGCATGTTCTGTTGGCTTCAACACGGGATACAGAGAAGGTACACATGCATGGAGTTGTGGCTGTTATGATTTAAGACTATAACCAGGACAAAGCTTATAGCAGAGCAGATTTTAAGCTTGTAAGCCTTTTACTTAAGTATTTTGACATGTTCAGGCAGGGTTTTGACAATATCTTTGGTATAGTCCTAAAGAGGAATCACCAGGGTAGGACTGCATTTATGGAGAAAGGAGGGTATATTCCCGAGACTCTTTCAAAAGACCAGATGGGAAAATAATTACAGAAAATGACAAAATCTAATGGCAAGTTGATGAAATCCAAGCGTTGCCTCTTTCCAAGAAAAATTTCCCTGACAAACAAGCATGATCTGCATTACGGATTTCTGTGACGGACAGTGATGAGAATGAATTAAATACATAAAAACACAAGGGAAAGAATAGACTTCAGCTATTGAACTGGAGGAAGCCATATGTATTGCTACCCCTGGTGACTTCATAAGCACCAATTCCTAAGGGAGTTTTAGGGATTTTTACTGAGAGGGCAAAAATATTTGCTTTTTTTGGACAGAATTAAATCTGTCAGAGTTAACCCATACATTTGCTAAGGAAATCTGAGCATGTGTGTGTATGTCTGAAACAGATTTGAAATGGCCTGAAAAAGCTCTCCTACTTTTCTCTGTCTATTCCACCTTCACCTATTGACTCTTTCCAGCAGAATACTTTGTTTTCAGTGCTACAGAATTCTTTCTGGTTTCATTTATATTTGGTTCTTCTGCCATGTTATCCCAGCCAACTTGTGAAGAATGAATGTCTTTGGTCCTGAGTTAATTCGGATCCCATGAGGTAGGATTTATTCTGCCCAATAACACACCAGCCCATAGGATCTTCAGCGTAACAGAAGATTCTATAAGCTTGTCATTTAGCAATGAGTGCTTCAAGGAAAGAGTATACAGCAGAAAGCAGTAGCCACTATTTCTCAGGAAGAATTATGTGCTGTATAAATTGAGTAAATAGCCTCTTAATTATTAGCCATCATTTGACTCAGTGCTTGACTTCAGTGTGATAAAAAAAAAAAACCCTCTTAGAAAATGAGCTAACTAGATTTAGAGTTTACGGTACCTTTCTTCTTTCATATTTTTCTTTAAACCCATGGAAAAGGACAATATTTGAGGAAAATGTGCCTAAGCAAGCGATTAATAAATATTCCTTTATGCTTCTATACTTTTCATTTTCATTTTATTTGTGTGTATGTCTGCAGAGGTAATCAACTTGGAGCATTACAAGCATAGATGCCTTAGCAAAGGTTTTCAGCATGAGCTAAAAATTAATAGCTAAGAGCAGTGAACATGAGAGTCTTATCATGGCTGCTGGGGAGGAGAAGAGACATCAGCAATATTAATGGAATCAGCTGCAACCTACAGTGTCTTTGGAAAAGGGGGAGTGTTGGAGGACATGTATTCTACCACACTGATAGATGCGCATGCTACTGTTACAGGAGATGAGGTATTTGTAAAGAAATCTGAATTTCTAAATGACAAAATTTTAGCAGACCCCAGCATTTAGTAAATAATGGGAGAGATAACAAATTAGTCAAAATTAGTACATGAATCACCACAGTTTCACTAAAAAGCTAAATTATTTCAGAGGAAAAAGGAGGAAAAAGTCAAAAAAGATAGACAATGTGCTTAGAATTATAGAGGGGGTTTGGTTTGTTGGGTTTGGGTAAAGATTTCTTTATGGTCGTTTGCATTCCTATAATTGGCTGCTAATACTTCCCTTAGTCTCATCAATTTGCTCCCATGATAGTTTGATACTTTCACTAGTGCTTAGGATGCAATTATGTGGTGAAAACTTCTCAGAAAGGGCCAATTTTATCCACTTGCTCTTTTACAAGAGACTTCACAGCCACAGAGTATAAAGTGTTAGAAGAGTCAAATCGGTGTTGTCTCCTCCTCAGGAGCAGCTGAGGACCATTTTCACCACTTAACACCTTTAAGTACCAGAGTCTTTGGTACCAATGTTTTAGCACCATTAGTGCTTCCAGAAACTACTGTTGTATGCATACACTTCTTTCCTACAAAATATGTGCGTTCTCAGTATGATGAAGTATGAGACAGAAGATAACAATATTTAGAAACTTAATACAAGAATTTGGTTTTTATTTTGTCACTCTTTCACTGCCACTAGTAAGAGGAACAGGCTCTAGTAAGAGCACTCGAGGCCATGGTCTAGGGGTTAGGGAGATGTTGTGATGAGGGCTGGACTTGGTGATCTTGGAGGTGATTCTATGAACGTCTTTCCAATAAGCAGATAGGATCTCTAGTAGCTCAGTATTGAAAGTCACATGCATGAGCTCCTTCAGATATGAGCTTGTTCCAAAAATGTCTTTGGTAACTGATCATAAAAATATGGTAACAGAAATACTATTGTTCCCTTTTCTTATTGTAATCAAGAATTTGGTTCTTTACCTTCCTGTCTTTGATTTCTGAGGAATCACTGACTGAACTGTGCATTGTATCCATTGAATTCTATTTCTAGAAAGAACTCAAAGTATAAATTTCAGCATATCTGGTGTTACAACATTCTACTTTGGGAATCCCATGCAGTGTTATTTAAAATAAAACCCATTCTAAAACCATAGAGAGAAGAAGATGGATGAAATAAAAATAATGGAGACAGTTTCTTCGCATCCACATAGACTAAAAGTACTTCTGGAAAAAGCTCCCTTTGAAACAAATGAAAGCTTAGTCAAATTGTCCAAAATTCATATTAATAGCAACCTTTAATACTATCTTGGAAAAAAAGAAACAAGGTGAATCAGAGTAAATTGGAATAGCTCAGTATGTGTTGGAGAGAAGTGATCAGAACCGGACGCTGAAGTGGTGGCTGTCCCATAATTGCATCATGTCTCATCTTATGCTCTTTTTTTTGAACTGATGAATTCCACAACTTCGTTATTTCTAGTAACAATGACAGAAGGAACATTCTATGTGTATTTGGCTTCTAACATCTACTTAGGAGAATATAATGATGCTAACATGACTTACAGGCGAATGTTGAAGCAGCAGTGAACTGCATAATTCTGACAATCTGGGAGTAAGGGAGTTTGTGAATTTCAGAGGAAACTCAAGTGCTGTTCTCTTTAATTACCTAGTGACACCACTGCACGTTCTGGTATTGATTTCAGTGCAGTGTTCTCTTGCCGCATGCACTGTGCTATTCATTAGCACTTTCTGTTTCTAGAAACAAACAAAAACTCTGAGCAGACATACCTGCAGGGCAGATGCTCATCTTTGGGAAGATAGAGAGTAAGAATCTGACAGGGACTACAGAATCAATACAGATGCTGCCAAAACATTGTTTCTGAAGGGAAAATAATGAACAAACACCATATCAGCTTCAGGACACTCACTGAGACAAAGTAAATGACAAGAAAACCAAACTCACTTTAGTTACGCAAAACAGTGCAAAAAAGAAAATCTCTGTCCTACCTGCAGATCTAGAATCTCTATGAACGATTTTGCTGTAGCAGTAGATCAAACTCAACTACAACAAAACACATCTCTGTTGTAGATTTAGTGTAAGTTAATAATAACTGTGTTTAGGTGATGGAATAATCTGAAACTAGTCTGATAATGCAGGAACAATAATAACCACCAGTTTACAAATCCCTCACACTAATAGCAAAAATAAAAATGCAGTTTTGTGTCAAGCTTAATGGAGTTATGGATGCTACTGATTTATGTTCTGCTTAGAATGGAAGGAAGAAGCTTTTGAAGGAAGTGTTGATTTTCTTCCTTGTAATGCATCTGTTGTGCTGAATGGACTGGGAATAGAAATAGTTTCTTTTTCTTTCTATTTCTGTATAGCATTGTCAGTTCTCAAGGTGACCTTTGCTGGTGGTTGGGACTCCAAGAAAATACATAAAATAGTCATCATTGTATAGGCTATGCAAATTGGTGGTTTTCATTAGTTGATTGTATTAAATTGTTAACAACCCAAATGTAAATGAAAAAGTTTATATTAATATAACAAAATTAAGGGTCTTAGGCCTATAGCAAGTTCTAATAATGAATTAGTGTCACACATCTCAGTGCTTGTAACTTAAATTCATAAACTGCTATATAAATTCATAAACTCCTTTTGTACCTTCAGGTACAGAATTATCTACTGTCTTTTCTTTGTGGGGATCTAGCTAGTGGTATCCCATATATCATGCATCTGTACCTCTCTTTCTGCTGACATTCACTTACGTGTAAGATAAAAGATCCTTTTCAAGGAAACTGGATTGCACCATTTTCCTCAATAGTCACACTGGTTTAGTCAGCTCTGTCTGTCAAACTGTTCGGGCTGCTTCCAGAGCTCAGTGTCTCCAGATTTTCTAGAGGCTGGTCAAAAACTATCAGCCGCTCTGTCTCAGATGGGCAAAGTGCACATCCTCCAGCCTTTATGCAGCTGCTCATTCCGAACTAGAACAATATCTTGTCATTTATAATGTTCCTAGTGCCTAGTTTCACATTGTGGGGAAGCCACTGTCAAAGGGGCTTGTGAAATATGGGAAGGAGAAATAGGCATGTTCATATTTCATATATCAATTGGAGTTATAATGTCTCCTGCCTTAAAGTCTTTAAAGTATTTGACTTCTTTAGTATAATCTCCAAAGTCTGAGCTCAAATTGTTTATTGGTCACAGTTGCACTGCCCTGTGCTGTCTATGTAATAGATACTTAAATAATGAGAAAGACTTTTAAGTAATTTTCTGACTTAGAAAGAATGTTTAAACTCTGTGGACTACAGAGTAACTGCTTCACAAGCTTAATGGCAGAGGTGTGCCCATTCAAAAGCTGATAGAACTTTCCATTAGAATGAGACGAGGGAGAGGTTTCGTTTAAAATAATGGTATGGTGTAAAGAGGTTTAAAAGGCAGAACTGTGTTTGTGCTGTGTTTTGCAGATGGTTTTATTAGATCATTAAAAAGTTATATACAAAGGGCAACATTTCTTACCAAGAAAATGAGATTTTAAAATAACTGACATTAGCGGTCAATCCTTGTTCTGTTTGTTTGAGTTCTAAGAGCTGTAATGATTTATTTTAAAGGAGCCACATCAACCTGTGCTGATTTTTAAGCCTTTGCTGATTGATTTGACTTGTTTGATGTATTATAAATCACAGAGCTATAAAGTCACAGTAAAAATTCCATTAAACTTGTGAGGTTAAAAAAAATCCATAAATAAATCAGCACAAAATGCAAGACAACAGCAAATGTGCTATTTCTTTTCCCTGTTTTAAAAATTTAAGTTTACAGCCAAGACCATTTTTATGTGCCCAAGAACAATAGCAACAAATAAGAATCCACTAGGAGTCTCTCTGTGTAGGTGCATTTTATTTCCTATACTTGAACTTGAAATGCAACAATATTTCAGTTTCCTTCACTGTTCTGCTTACAGGCTGGGTTTTGTTATTTCATCCATCAGAACTGGCATTATTTGTTTTCAGATTAAGACACTTGACGAGGAAAACTATTGTTAAAATATCTAAAAATAGCTGGAAGTGGTGGGACACAATGGAGGAAAGGGAGGCCATCCAGAGAGACCTTGACAGGCTTGAGAATGTGGCTGATGCAAACTGTGTGAGGTTCAAGTCTTAAGCGCAAGGTCCTACATCTCGTCTGAGATAATCCCAAGTACAAATCCATGCTGAGAGGTGAATGGACTGAGAGCAGTCTCAAAGAAAAGGACCTGGGGATGTTGGTAGGTGAGAAGCTCAGCTTGAGCTAACAGTGTGTGAGGACAGCCCAGAAGGTCAACTCTGTCCTGGGCTGGATCAAAAGCTTCACCAGCAGGTCAAGGGAAGTGATTTTCTCCCTCTGTTCTGCTCTTGTGAGACCCCACATAGAGTCCTGTGTCTAGTTCTGGAGGCACCAATACAAGAGGGAGATGGAACTGTTGGAGTCCACAAGAACAACCAGAGGGCTGAAGCACCTCTGTTGTGGGGACAGGCTGAGGGAATTCGGATTGTTCAGCCTGAAGAAGAAAAGGCTCTGGGGAGAACTTCCAGTGCCTGAAGGGAGTTAGAGGAAAGCTGGAACAGTCCTTTCTGAAGGACTCTAGTCATAGGACATGGAAGAGTTACTTCAAACTGGAAAGGAGTAGATTTAGAATGGATTTTTAGGAATCAGTTTATCCCTGTGTTCATGCTAGAATGAGGAGAGTGTGGCTGCTTCATCTCTGGAAATGTTTAAGGCCAGGTTGGATTGGGCTCTGGGTAACCTGGTCTGGTGAGAGATGTTGCTGTCCATGGCATGGCACGGTATTGGAACTAGATGATTTCTGAGGTCCCTTCCAACATATATCATGCTATGATTATATGATTCTAAGGACTTACTTGGCACTGGTCTTAGCTCCTACTTGGTACACTACAACACACAGTTGTGGCACACCATGTGAATGGGCATTCACAAGAAATGAAGGGACAATATCAGAAGAAGAATATAGTCTCAAAGTCATTATTGTGCTGAGTCAGAATGGGCTTGTTAAACAGTTCTAAATTAGAATTGTGTTACATGCCAGACAGGGATTCTTCTTCAGAGAATATGAAAGTGTGTGCAATGGATTGAGTGTTTGATGATAGGTTTTTAAGTAGTGGCTGTATAGGTGGTCTTAATTAGCATCAGTCCAAACAAATCCAGTGAGTGTCCCACATATCCCATAACAAATGTACTTCGTGTGGTGGCAAATACACATACACAGAATATATTCCAGTTTCTGAAATGTCTCCATTAAATTCTATAACACATTTTTCACAGGATACCAAAAGAAGTCTCAGAAAGCAGCTCTGTTCCAGTATTGTTTCTCTTTTCCCCTATTTCCTTGTTTCTTATTTTAAGTATTTTCATGACTGCATGGAGCACATCTCATTAATCTCCCATCAGATTCCCTCTGTTGATCTGTCATTTCATCCACAACTTCAGAATCCTGACACCAGCTGCTATTCTTGACAAGTCGAATATTTGTTCCAGAAAGAAAACTTGTTTTTTTTATGTTTTTCCTGCATATTCCGACACTATTCCAATTACATAGTAAAGGATTTAGTGAGTTGCTTTCCTCAGAAGGATCACATTGCTTTGTTTTATGCTTATATACATATCAAGATTAATGGAAGAGTTAGATAATTCTAACTTTTAGCCATTCAAAGCTGCTTTGCAACCAGTGCAACTTTAGAAGCTGTGATACTGTAGGTGCTACAGTGCAAGGAAGACCTGGGATTTCATGTGTTGTGCTGAGACCATCTGCCTTTACTAAAGAAAGTTTTGTATGCCTTTTGACAGTTACAATGATAAATATCCAAATGGGAATTGCAAGTAGCAGTGGTAGTAGTGTGAGGTTTGTCATGCCAAGAAATCTCAGAGACCACCTGGAATTACTACTGAATGAAAAACAGAAATATGTTTTATTACTCCTGAGTACCCTTCCTTTAATCACTTTATCTTTCCAGTACACTGCTGTCTGGCCTCCTTATCTCATGTTCTTCCTGCAGCTCCTTAGAAACACTTTGGTTTGTTCAATGTTTTCCTTTGTTAAAGGCATGGGGTTGGCTCATGTCAGATGCAAACTGTTGCAAGATTATTGCTCCAAGATTACTGTGAGTCTGTACAAACCACTTGGCAGGCTTAGGGGAGGCTTAGGTAATGAAGATAACCTCAACTGGTGGAACTGCAAGTGGTGTGGAAGGCTGAGCACTAATCAGAAATATCACAGGTTAATGTCTGAAAGTAGAGCATGGGAATGGTCAAAGAGCGACTGTGAAAATGTGCTCAGTACTAACACTGAAAGGTGGGAGAGAACTGCGATCCCTGAATTGTCTTCAGCTTCTTGGCTGTGTACGTTCGCTTTAACATCCATTTGTAGTATGAAGACAAGATATAAAGCCCTTAGTACCCACAGCAGTGCTTATTTCTCAATGTATGGATGATAACATGTGGGGAGATACTCACATGTAATGCAGAAGAACAAGTTCTGCATAAAGAATCTCTGTGGTGAAATCGCTGCCATTGCTAGAGGAGCTGCTGCATGGCAGAACATTTGAGTTTTTCTCCAGCAGAGCTTGCAAGTAGCCTAGAGGCTGTTTGCTTTCCAAAGAGAGGAGCAGAATGCAGGAAAACCCTTCTGCATTTGCTGTAGATTGCTGATGTTAGAGCAACCAGAGTGTTAGCAAAGTGAACTCTGCGTGGGTGAATACTTTTTACTGAATCTAGCAGGGGATGGCAGGCAGCGCTTTCTCTTTGATGTCTGCTGCATTTGACAGAATTTCCTGAGTGGCTGGGCTTCTTCAGGATGATGTTCCTGTTAGAAACAGCTAATTTGGGAGACATCAAATAATTCCCAATTTAGCTCATTTTAAAGGAACTCAATATTGAAAGTGAAGCAGATACCAGTGAGACACAAGTGAGAGCAGTGGGTGAGTAAATGAATGTGGGATAAGAAAGTAAAGGAGCCTCTTCAGAACATTAAAAAAAAATAAATAAATATCTATTTGCCTTATGGAGATTTGGCTTCAGATATGCATCTTCTCAAAGTGTCACAGCCGTGAGATCTCCCCACTGTTCTTAGATACAAATAGCAAAGTAGTTGTTTGCTAAAGGAATAAAGTTGGGTAAGCTGAGATCCTTCATTCCGATACATTAAATGCGGCTATGAAAATGTCACTCACAGGACATGACACACAGAGATCTGAAGGTATATTAAGTCTGGATTTGGGCTAGTGCATGGCTATGTGCATCTCTCATTGTTAAAAGAAAGCCATGAAGGCAGGTTCAGTGGGCTGTGGGCACTGTCTTACCTGCAGCCTTCTCCTTTCCTAGCATCCTTGAATATTATTCATTCTTTAATGTTATTCACTGTGAATATTATTCAAACATCTCATTTTAAAATGCCAGCAGCAGTCTCTGCTTTTTATCCCTTCCTTCGTGGGATAGGCAGACTGTGGTCACAAAACCTGTGGTGACCTTGAAAAAAATGTGATTGTAGCTCTATTCATCCAATTCAGTACTGGTGCCTTAGGCAGCCAAAGCAGACTGGAGATGGTCTGGCCCACCAGTGGTGTTTTAGAGTTGGTCTCTTTTCCTGGCTTCCACTGACTGCTCAGCAGGTGCCCACTGCACATGCTGAGAGCAGGTGTTTTATTCACATGTCAAGCTAATGCTTTTGTAATAAGTGTCATCAGCTGTAGATCTTCCTATTACCTGTGTTTTCCATCAAAGTGAGTGGCTTGATGCCGTGTGAAGGTGCTTCACACAAGTGCCTCCAAGAGCTTTGGACATTTACTCCATTATAGCTTGATACATTTCTTTAAGAGACTTCCCTATACACATGGAGTACTGCATCCAGTTCTGGAGCCTTTATTACAAGAAGGATGTGGTCGTGCTGGAGCGTGTCCAGAGGAGGGCCACGAAGATGATCAGAGGGCTGGAGCACCTCTCCTGTGAGGCCAGACTGAGAGAGTTGGGGCTGTTCAGGCTGGAGAAGAGGAGGCTCCGAGGTGACCTTATTGTGGCCTTCCAGTATCTCAAGGGGGCTACAAAAAAGCTGGTGAGAGGCTTTTTAGGATCTCAGGTAGCAACAGTACTAGGGGGAATGGAGCAAAGCTGGAGAGGGGTAGAATTAGACTTGATGTGAGGAGGAAGCTCTTCACTATGAGAGTGGTGAGAGCCTGGAATGGGTTGCCCAGGGAGGTGGTTGGGGCCCTGTTCCTGGAGGTGTTTAAGGCTGGGCTGGATGAGGCTCTGGCCAGCCTGCTCTAGGGTGGGGTGTGTCTGCCCATGGTCCTTCCAACCATTACTGATTCTGTAACTTCTTCCCAGTGAGGGTGATGGGGTACTGGAGGGGGCTGCCTGGGGGTTTGTGGAGTCTCCTTTTTGGAGACTTTTTAAACCCACCTGTACCTGCTCTGGGTGATCCTGCTGTGGCAGGGGGATTGGACTGTTTGATCTTTTGAGGTTCCTTCCAATCCTCGATCTATAATTCTGTAATTTTAGTAATGCAAAATCTGCTTCCTGGACAGATAGCATTAATCCAAGTTTGCTTGGAAAGTAGGTAAGAGGATCTTCTTCCAAATTATTTTGCAGATACTTAAGGATATCTTCCAGTATAACATTGAGATCTGACTATACTGTTGAATTGTTTGAATGTACTCAAAACACAGAGAGGTTGAACATCCCAGTTTGCACGTAGCACAGCAGCAGCACAAAGTGGTTTCTGCCATGGCTTTTTTTTTTAATTCCAAATGCTTTTCACAATTCTATGTTTTTTCAACATTTCAACTTCCACAAGTAGTCAGAAAATGTATCTTTTCATAGTAGTTAAACATCCAGTATGAGATTATAGTATCATATCTCCCTAATTACTATTTTGCCTCTTTCCCTTCACTAGGGAGGTCTGTCATGTAGGTATAGGTGATGATATTTCACAAGCTCATGGGAAAAAAAAAAAGCCAATTCTTTCAGTCCTGACAACATTTGCATTCTGTATGTTCTATAGAAATAAACTTAACTTGCAATTTCATTTAGAACTTTGATTTGCAATCAAGAGAACACTGAATCCAAGTAGAAATGAGAAGGGTCTGATGGGGATATGTCTGTGCAGTGAAAAGAATGGATTTCTCTTTTACATTTTGCTTCACATGGAAATAATACCTTTACCATGTTCTTTAATGGTGCTAACATTGAGATTCTTACTATTATTCTTTCTGCTGAAATACTCAGGCCCACAAATTTATTGAGTGCTTGCTCATGGTGGTATCTATCTCAATGGCATAAGAACATTGACTGAATGCATTACACACAGAGAAAAACACCTCTCATTGCTCAAGAATGAATTATTTTTACAGTTTGAGTATCTGCTGCCACACTCACAAAATGAAACAGAAAAGAAGGTGAACACATGGTCAGTATTTCCAAGAAGACCTTCAGAAACTGCTTTCAGAACATATTCCATCTTTAAATTACTCTTTGAAGAGGTGCTAGAAACAGTATCCTTCCCACGGCTGAGGTTCCAAAGGATTTTTCTTGAGAAATATGTGATCAAATTCAGGCTGAAAAATTAGTTGTTTGCTGAACATTCTGTTACCAAAATCTTTGTCACCTAAACTCCCAGAGTGCATTCAGCAGAGCAAAATTTCTCGATACAGCAGCAATTTGTGAAATAATCAGAGTACTCTTCAATTATATTCAGACTTCTTTCTTTCTCTGAAGGGGCATGGCATTTCTGCTCTCAGTTTCATAAGGTTGAGACTTGAAGAAGATAAAATTCTATTAACAGCCTATGCACACTTTATGTTCTCAAAAAGAAGTGAGATGCAGCACACAATTCCGATACACTTACGCATGTGTATTAATAGCCTCCAGATAAACCCCGGTGTTATTTAAGTAGCATCACTGTTTTACTCTTCAACGTGTCAGCACAGCTGCTACTCTCTAAGTGCGTATTCGATGTGTTTGTGGTGTTGCGATCTGGCTGTATTGCTTTTAGACCTCTGCCATCACTTTGGAAGAATTGTTTTACTGCAAAGAGAGATTGGACCAAAATTTGTAGTTTGTGTAAGCCACAATCCCCTTGATTTTCCTGTTTATACTTCATAGTCATAGTCATAGAGATGACTTCTGTGTGATGATATGGCAGTTACGTAAATTCTCCGGGGAATTCTTTCTGTCTCAGCTATGTTTATAAAGGAGTGAAAAACAAAGAAACAAATACAGGTTATAGTCTCAAACTTGTAGCTTTGGTCTTTTTTAGGAGGCTTGCTTATACTAACTGAAGTCAACATTGAATTGAATAATGTGTAATCTTGTTCTTCATTTGTTTTGGAAGTTAGGATTTGTCCTCGATGTCCCTCTTGAGAAAGACAATTACTTCTACTGACTGATGCAATAGGGTCCGGCTTATTGGATATATTAGCAGCGTTGTCAGTTGTAGCTCTGACATAAAAAAATGCACTGAAATGGGCTGGTCAAAAGTCCATGTAGACTTGGGATAAAGTAATATTTTTTTTTATTTATTTGTAGCTTTCTATTTTATGTGGTTTGCATTTTTCACATGCCTTGTTACCTGAAAGCCTCTGTCCTAATCAAGTTTTGTCTCTGTTAAGAGTAGCATGATTAGATCATAATTTTATCCTGTCTCCAGTTTGTAATCACTGTGTTTAACTTCTCTGCTATAGTAACAATAAATAAAGGAGTTCTGAGAAAATCACTCTTACACATAAGTCGCTTTTCGTGATGTGAATATTGTCTCTGTAGTCCAAGGAGCAGCAAGCTTTCAGCTTGGAAAGAGCCAGCTGTCTCCTTCAGCTTTTGGTCCTCTCAGTCTCTGTGTTTGCAGAGAGGCTGGACAAGGGCATGATGGACAAACAGATCATTGCATGTTGATAGCTTCTTTCCTAAAGGTTCATTCACACTTGGTTAAAGCAGAATAATGAGAACATAAAAGTGAATTTTTGCAGTCCAGTCAACGTGTAAATTAAGACTTTCTGGTTGCAGCTTCTTAATGTCATTCTCCACAATTTGTCCTTTTTCTGACATAATTGGCTTGGCTTTAGATAATTACAGATGTGATACACTGATCAGGAAGCCTTCGTATTTTGTAGCAATATAATAACTTCACAGATAAAGTGACCTACAGATTCTGCTTTGCAAAGGTGGTTTAAGGTAGCAGTTGCATTGAGTGGTGCTATTGAAGCCAAACCTGTGAAATAGAGAAGCACAGGAGGACTTTATCAAAGCAATCTGTAATATTTAAGCAGAATGAAATTAGCTGAGTAAGAATGAGATCAAAGCCTTAAGTGATGGTAAAGAAAAGGCTGCAGTGGTGAATAGCGATTATTTGTAGTTAATTTAAACTTACTGCAAGATTTTAAGGTTCAAAGTTGTTTTTTTCAGGAAGGGCATTTATCCAATTTCCTCTGCTTACATTTTTCCAGCATAAATTGAACTTGGTGTGTTTTACTGGCTTCCTGCTTTTCTTGTTGAGCAAGAGCTCTTTGGCCACCATCTGCAGAAACACTTCAGCTTTTATTTATTGAAAACAAGGGTTTTGCTGTGGCTTTCTCCAAGCTGTAAGCCCTCTGGGCTCTCTCAGGTCCTGCGCCTTGGCAGATCAGGCTCTACTGGGGAGGAGAATTGCTGCCTCTGCCAAAGTGTCTCAGGTCCAGCCTAACATGGGTGCTCATGGTTTATACATGGCCTTGTAGGCACCCCTTTGGTACCCACAGAAAGTCAGCAAATAGATTTCCTCTCTGTAGTTTATGAAAGTGAAATTTTTTTCAGGATACAGTGACATCCTGTAAATTATATTTTGAGGCACTTCTCACTGTTCCTGGTTTCTCAAAATTCAAGCTACAGAAATAAACTCATCTACTGCAGCAGTGTTTGTATTTTAGGTTGGCTGAGAGAAGCTGCCTGTATCTCAGCTCAGAATATGCAGTGAAAAACATTCTTTGGTGTTATTTCTTACATACAGAAGCATAAAGCTATTTGATCTTGCTATTTGATCTTTTAAGTCTGTAGCATGGCCAAAAATATCAGTATTGTATTGTTAAGTAATTCCATTAAAGTGCTATTTAGCAAAAGTGTGTTGTCAGGATTTTGTTTGTTTTCTGTTTGGCTTTTAATGCTTCAAAAAGGGTTTGTGGCCATATAACACTAGCTGAGTGACATTTTAAATCAAATGTATTGCAAATGGCCCTGTTCTAAGTAATAAAATTAATAACTGTGTAGCAAAACAATAAAGGAAAGATGAATAAGGTATTGCATGGGAATAAGAAGTCTCTTGCAAATTATGTTTCAAGGCATATTTAATGGTAATTTTCTCTCCTTAAAGATGTATTTGGATAATTAAACATATATGTTACAATTCTAACAGAACGTACCATTTAGAAAAATATCCACCCCACACAGCTGTAGTAGATTTTCTTGCTGGTGGTTAAGTATCCCCCCTCTTAGTACAAGACCTATGAGGTATGTTACATTCCTTCCTCTACTTGTATTAACGTGAAACCCAGTAGAGAGAAAAAGTAGCATTAGGTTTTGTTTAGGGCTATAATAATTGTGTGTACCTGGCAGGTTGTTTTGAGGCTCAGACTCTCATGATGAAATGTCACCTGGTTGATGACGTTGTGAAGTGCTGGTGAAAGATTATCTGAATCTATCTGTACACCTGAGGTGGATCAGTGATCTCTTAGTGATAAGGGTCATTTGACTTCGGATCAGAAAGGGAATATAAAACAAGGTAAATGAAAAATTACATCAGTTCAGGTTGCTGAAACAACTCCCATTCAGCCATCATACTTCCAATGCAAGGGAAAGTTGTAAGACGATTCCTTTGATAGTAGTGTGCTGCAGAGCTAGTGACCATCCTGAGTGGTCACCCTGTGACTGCTGTGCTGTGAGGACTCATAATCCTGGAGACAATGGCCTGAATTCAGCTAAACAGTCTGCACGGGTTTGTATTCCTAATGCTGACAGTTTTGTCTATGCAGCAAGGCAATTGCTTCCACTCCTCTGACCAAATCTCTAGGTACTGCAAAGTGTTAAACGCTGTTGATCTCAATAAACCTATCTCTGGTTTGAACCAGGTAAGAATTTGTCACTCTGAGTTTGGAATTCTCATACTTAAAAGCCTTTCTGCCTCCCTGGAAGTACCCGCTGCTGTCACCGACGTTTACAGACACACTTTGTCTTAGTATGACAAGCTGAGGAAAAGCACAGTTACAATTTGGTTGATCTCCTAAGAGCAAAGATGGGCATATTGAGGATTTTCTTCCCTTCAGATCATATTAGAAGCATGATTTATATCCTTCAGTTTGGAAATGGCAGTCATTTAAAACAGTCTTCCAAATCATAGCACTTCTTTTCATGACACCCTGTGTAGAAAAGCATAATTGCCAAGTCTAAGGACTAGAAGTGTGTGAGAAAATACCTTTTCAGCTTGGCTTCTCTTACCTCTTTAATTTTTAAATATTCTAGCTCTTAAACCGTGTTTTTATCCCCTAAAGTGAATGGCAAGGCTTCAATACAACACTGATATAAGGATTATGATAGTCTTAGCTCTGAAATCTTTTGAGTGTAGCCTTGATTTTCTTCTTCCTTTAAATCTGAACAATGTTTAAAATTTTATCCTTAATTATGAAAATCACAATTGTTATATCTTCAATTCATGAGCTTCTTCCACTTACTAGTAATTATGGCCCGGGGGAATAAAAACTTGCTGGTTTCTTTAAGACTGAAATGGAAAACTGGGAATTTGTTCTTTCTCAATTAATATTTGGCTGCGGGCAGTCTTGAACCACCTTCCATTTGGTTTGTGAGGATGCTGGTCACTGCCACTGAACAAGCCACAATTTTTAAGCTTATGCAACTGAAATGCTCCGCAAGAACTATGTGAAAATACTTCAACCTTCATTAGTCCAGGTATTCATCTGCATACAATGGTCTACACAAAGAAGTTTAAAAAACTTGCTTCTGGTAAACATGTACAAAATGTGCAATTATGCATTTACTAATAATCCAAATGTCACATAAATGGTGTTTAATAAATAGAGTCAGCACTACAAATACATACAAAGGACTTGAACAATGAGTGCCCACTGATACCTCCTTGTGCTGGCAGGTTTAGTTTCAGGAAGGGATGCAGGGAACTACATCTCTGAGTGGATGATATTTGATATCTTTAAAGATACAAACACCTGCATCTCCACAGAAATGTTTTTGATGATATTACAGTATTCCATGAAGAGGTATAAATTCCAAAATTTCACTTGAAAGTGACTTCCTATCTCTCTATCTAGTTTCAATGAAAAGACACATGGCATAATGTAGGTGTAATCATGTTTGGGTTTTCTAAAGGGCTTTCTATATGCACAGATTGAGGGAAAATAGAAGATCAGTGGATACAAACACTTTTCATTATCAATTTGTTGAAGAATGTGTCTACCTGCAGGTCTTTGATAGCAAGATGAGTAAGGGAGAAGAGCTGAAAAGCATAACTCCTTACAGGGCCAGCAAATCACTAACTCACTGCTCTTCCAGATAAAGAGAGCCTGACCAGGAAAAACAGCATTTGCACCTCAAAGAAGGTAAAAGATAATCAACATATTTTATTTATTTGGATACATTTAAAGACTTTCATACAGCAATTAAAAATAAGCTTGTTTGGGATGTGAGAACAAATGGAGGAGGGAGTAATATGTTAAATCTGCTCAGCTCCTTGAAAAACTGAAAATGGAGATTAACTCTAAAAGGCAACAGGCTCATTTTCAAATGGGCTTCTCTGAGTAAAGAAATCTGAGGAAAACAGAGTCCCTAGGGAGGTTTTGTCAGGAAAGCATCGAAAGCAAGTCAGCTGAATACAGGAAGAAAGAGGCCTTTGAGATGTAGTCCTGGTTTGATAGGTTAATTGTGGTTTCTCTGTCTTGTCTTCCTATAGCTATGTGAAAGGCTGACATCTGTTTTGGATGGTGCATAAAGTACTTCTGTCTAAATTTAATTTTCAGAAAGTTTGTGTTGAAGTTGAGGTTTTCCCAGTCAACGTCAAACTGTCCACCAAAGAGTCTCTGTCATCTGGAATTCAGGATGCTGAAATCTGAATCAGAATTCAGCTCTCATTGCTGCTTTAGTCCACAATATTGAAAGAGTAATGGTGAGTGGCCCCCTTGGTGTTTCATAGGCCATTTAGTGATACAGTTTTGAGGTGTGGAAGAAATGTCGTCTAGTGGGCAGTTTTAGCTTTATGGAAAGCAAAAAGATACTAATAGCTGCAGTCAGCAAGGTATTGTGATGTTCTTCAAAATCTAAGGGTATGGTTGGATAGGAAATTTAGTATCCATGAACTCTAAAATCTGATACAAAAATGTGGAGACCCATGGCATGAATTTCCCCAGTGTTTTTTGTCTGGTGAACAGAGCAGGTTTTAAACAGAGCGGTGTTCTCTGCACATGCTGGTGTTTAGAGAGATGTGTTCCATGAAAACACATAAGACTCGTTCAGTTTGAAAATGCCAGAGTATTTACTTGCTAAATAAAATATAAAGAAAGCTGTAAATATGCTTCATTACAACACAGCCTGGTCTTTAGAGGATTTTGAATAGCTGTTGTGCACAGTGGAAGACAAATTAATCTCTCCGAATCTCTCTCAGCTGAAACATTCTAATGTTAACTAACAGTTTCTAGTGATCAAAGTGATTTAGTTAAATTATTTATTTGCATATGCATTTAAAAGTTTTTATTGTTGTAGCTCAAGGGAAGAGAAAGGAAGGGGGAAGAAAAAGAAGGTCTTAAGATAATTACCTGAGATTTAAGAGCCTTGTCCTACTTTCAAAGCTGGATCCGTCATCTTTGGTCACCTAATATCTCCCGATTCCGATTGCCTTGTGGTCTTTGCTGTGGCTTCTCAGAATTAGAATTACAGTCATATCTATGTTTTCTACTTTCAACTAGTAATCAAAATAATCAAGAATAGATATTTCTATCCATTAAAAATGTGTTGTGCTATGTTGTGCTCTAGTCAAACTGTTTCTCAGTTTTCCTGCAGAGCCCATTACAGTTGTGTGCATTTTACTGTCTTTTCTGTTGTTCTCTGCATCGATCTCTTTAATAGGAAAATTGTCATAACCAGAATCTCATTGGCACACAAGAGAAATAAGGTTATAAGGTGGCTTTTTTTTTTCTTACTCATTTACCACCACCACCCCCCCCTCAAGTTAATTGACTGAAATTGCATATTGGTGCTTTCAGTCAGTGGTTTTGCCAGTGTCTGCTGCGTGGTATTGTATAGCCCACGGAAACAACCTGATTAATGAATGCTAATTGAGGTTCACATTTGTTTGTATTGGCGTTTGAAGTCTGAAATCAATACTAGATAACAAACAAAGCAACTAAACTATCAAACTATCAAATCTTTCATAGTTCAGCTTTGAAATGGAAAAAGCCGCCATTTTGAGTTTTTAAAAATATCTGCTAGCAAAAACAAAGCAGGGAGAACATTGCCAGTTCTTAGTATTTTGAATATGATTGATTCCTATTCCATTTTCATTCCTGGTGCCTTCAAAACTTTAAAAAATCCCCACAGAGCAAAGGAAAACCTCCAGAAAAGCATTTAGGAAGGTCTTATGAACTTTAGTGGAGACACTAATTCTCAGAAATTACAGGAGGAATATTCTGTTGTGGCTTTTGAAAATAAAATAAATATAAGCGGAATACCATTCTGTGTATTCTCAGAAGTAGGAGGCATCAATCTATATACCATGACAATCTTTCTGTGACTTTTGTTGTCTTCAAGGCTGCATTTTAAATCATTGTCTTGCTGTACATGTATAACAAAGACCTGTTTTATAAAAAATAAAGAGGGTCCAATACGGTAGTTAAGTTGTTTGTCAGGTTTTTTTCTCACATAGAATACAATTTCTGTATTAACAAGTTAGTGCGACTTCATATTTTGATTTTTGTCAGCCATCTTTTACAAAGAAATCTTGAAAAGGCTGTGAGCTATGTGTGTATGGATTATGCTTGTGTCCAGCCTGCATGGGGATCCTAGTGGACAGCAGGATGACTATAAACTAGCAATGTGTTTTTGTGGTCAAGAGGGCCAACAGCATTCTGGGGTGGATCAGAAGGGGGATGATTAGCAGATC
>VZRI01002691.1:213972-250181 GCA_013397515.1 Upupa epops
CTGGAGTCTCCTTCTCTGGAGACGATGAAGATCCACCTAGGTATGTTCCTGTGCAGCTTGGTCTAGATGATCCTGCTGCAGCAGGGGGATTGGACTAGATGATCTTTTGATGTCCCTTCTGATCCCGAATGATTCTATTGTGTTCATATATCCACATACAGTTATGCATCTGTATAAAAATATAAATCTATATTTGGAAGCTTGAGCACAAGTTACCTTTGTACAGTTATTTATCTCTGTTTTTTTGTAACAAAACCACACAAGAAAGCCAGCTTTCTATAATACAGCAAGGTGGTGAAAACAGATAAACAGTTATTTCAGATGGCAAGTTATAAATATCAGTTGTGATGGAAAACCTTAATAAGAAGCATAAGTTGTGAATTACATTCCCTGGATCTGCTTTATGCAGTTATCAAATGTGAACAAGACCTTTCTTCATTGCTCATGAATGAAATTGTATTAAATGTATTAAATTGCTATTTGTTGCAGTTGATTTTTTTGGAAGAATCAGTAAGGGAAGTGCTTGAAGATTAGTTTCAGGTCTATCCTGTATTATCGTCTTCCACAGACAAAATGTTATTATATTAAAGTAGACCATTTTCTTTGAGTCATTTGCAAGTTAGTGTGATTTTCTAAGACAGATTGAGGTTTGACTTAACTCTGCTGGATTTGTCCATTTTCAAGGATTCTGTGATTTTATGCTGAATTTGCATTTTGTTTTCCACTTCTGTTTAACTATAGCCTAAAGAAAAAGACAATGTAGTAAATGACACTGATAAAATAAGACTAAAAGCAAAGACAAAGTCTTTTGAAGATTTTAAATGCTTCTCTTTGCATATCTGTAAATAATTAACCTAATTTTTGACCTGACTGACACCTTTTTTTTGTGAAATCTGATTGTAGCCAGTCTTTGAGATGGTGTCAATTATTTATATGGGCTAAATGGAGACTTTAAACAGTTTCTCACTGTTAGATAACTCCCAAAGGTGGATTAGAGGCAACATCCCCTGAGCATACAGGTTTGCGTATTGTGTTATGAAGTTATTTTATTTCTAAAAATAGAACTTTTTGGGAAATAAATTGGATTTTTATTGTCATTAGCTATTTCAATGTTTTTTTTTTCCTTCCAGTTTTTGGGAGGAATTGTAGTTGTTTCAGTTAGAAATTGTAGTTGTTTTAGTTAGAAATCAAATCCTCACACTTAGTATTGCTTGGTGGGTACATCTGATCATACGTATGAGTCCACCATCAGTGCAGTGTTAAAAAATGCAGAAA
Organism: Upupa epops; assembly: GCA_013397515.1. Classification (NCBI taxonomy): domain Eukaryota; kingdom Metazoa; phylum Chordata; class Aves; order Bucerotiformes; family Upupidae; genus Upupa; species Upupa epops. The sequence continues at coordinate 215,248 of VZRI01002691.1, forward strand.
AGAAGACAAAGGGGAAAAATATCACTTTTTTGCACCTCTAGATCATAAATTTTATATATCATTAATTCTTTCAGGCTGCCATTCAGACTTTGGGTTCTTTTTTGCTGTGTAAATAATACTTTCACTATGCTTTTCTTCTCTACTTCGTATATATTAATTTAATATCTTAATGTCAGAATTACCATTTTCAATTTTTCAAACATTCTTCTTGTGGTTGATCAATTATAGTATTTTTCAAGTTTTCATATTCTTGTTTTTCTCTTTGCTGCCTGCACTCAGTCTGGGCAGTGTATTTCAGACAGAATATTTTTCTCCTTTTTGCCAAGTTCTAAAACTTTTCTATTTGAATAGCTGCATAATGATAACTATAGCAGTTGTCTAATTCAAGCCATCTGCAAAAGTAATCTCTCCTTGGAAGTGCATTAACCTGATCTAGTGAAAGTGAAGGAATGCTTATTTTTTTCAAAAAGATTCACTTAAAAAGAAGAGAACACCTAGTGTCTGCATAGTTAAGCTTTGATTTAAATAGCAATTGAAGTTCTGACTGTAAGCTTTTAGAATGTAAATTGTTAAAATTGTGGGTTCTGACTCCTTTAACAACTTCAAGGGGTGTGCAGGCCAGTTCTGCAGGGAGATACAATGCATCTGATTACCCACTAGTAATTTTAGGCTGTGATTTCTAGGAAAATTATTAAGATGTCATTCCATAAATCAGTATTTTTTCCCTGCCTCTTGTATATGTGAGCCCACAGACCATCTTCTTATGAACTTTTGTAATGATGCTAAGTGTGTCACTTACCAACACAGATCCAGCACAGTTACAGTAAATATATGTTAATGCTTGTTTCTAAAAATGTGTGATTGCATACCTAAATGACCTGAAGGCTGCAGTAAGTTGCGCTCTTTGTATGCTGAAGTACAAAGCAGATGATAATGGTGTTGCTAAGTTTTATGTGGAAAATTGCCTATTAAAAGGACTCTGTCTTCATTGTGTCAGATATAACTTACCTTGAAAAATTACTCTGGAATACCACCATCATAATGCTTTCTGGTATTGCTTTTAATTAATGATATCTAATAAAGATAATGTTTCAGCCTGAAATTCTACCAGACTACTTTTAAAAAAAAACCCTTCAAACGATAGTTTACGTGACTATGTCAGCCAGAGACTGGAAGAAGTGATCTGACTGGGTGGAAAAATTAACTGGAGACAGATCTTAACTGACTTGCAGCCTTCAGGATGTTTTGTCAGGACAGGACCATTCTGCTGCTTGGACTTCTCATTAAGTTTTCCATTCCTGTAGACTCCAGAACAGAAGGATGATGTGTTTTGCGATTGTTAGTCCTGTTTTGTGACCCATTTCTTGCAGCACCTTCTTCCCTCACAACAACATGTCTATGTTCAGAAGTACATGCACTCTCTCTTCATCTGGTTCTCTTCCTTGCTTTTCTTTCTGTAAAACAATTACTTCTGTGTCTAGATATTATGTATTTGATCTAGATGTACACATTCATTCTACGGAATTGAATTCTGAAGTGCCCAAACATGTGATAGCTATAAAAAATTCAAAATTCCAGTCATAAATTTTAATTTGATTCTGAACAACATACTAATCTAAGGAGATGTACAGTACCTTTGCAATATACATTGATATATAAATAGTGACATTAATCCTTCTGAGCACTCGTATAAGACTTTCATGGTGTCATACATTCTTCATCTGTGTCAGTTCTAAAATCCATTGTTGACAAGTATAATATTCTTTGTGAATTCTCACAAAGATCCTGATCCCACATAGAGCTGCTCTACAACAAGCTGTTTTCTATTTTTTTTGCTCACAAAAAGGATAGGGTTGTGTGTGAAGAGTTCAGGAACCTGTTTTTGCCAATTATCATCAAGGAATCATACAGTGATCTGGACCATGCAGGATCTCTGGGTGTCTTCTTGTTCAAACCCTAGTCACAGTGGGGTAAACTTTGGGGCTGCATTAGGCTACTCAGGACCTTTTTTAGTAGTTTTTAAAATATTCCTGATAGTGGTGATTACTCAAAATCTATGCAACCTACACCAAACTGTGTTGCAAATATAACGGAGTCAAAAGCAAATAAGAACGGATTTGAGGTTTTATGATTAACACATCATAGTTGTCCTTGGAGAGGAGCTATTAATCAGCATCATCCTCCATGTAACATGGCAGTAATTAAATAAACCAATCAATCTTGTCTCTGTAACATAAGATACATAGATCATATCTCTGTTGAATTTTAGTATTTATGATTATGGTTTTTTTGCAGTAATATCTAAGTTATTTAAGAACAGCTCTCACTGGTCCCCATCAGCTGAACACTTGCCTGCAAATGCAGAAATATTTTGTTTCTCAGTTATGGGTATAAAATAGTCTCATTTTATATAAAAATCAAACAAAACTTTCTTGTGAACTGCTGCGAACTAAAGAAAAGTTTAGGTATTTGTAGAGCAGTTTAGTGTAGAAAGATTAATTAAACCACAGAAAACAGTCAGCGATAGGAAGAAGAGTTAACTTGAAAGTTTTTTATTTTGGATATTTCCTAAAGCAATTATTAACTATGATAAGTAGAGGCAGATTGCAAAGCTCTGCAGTGCACGTGCCAGGAAGTATGTAACAAACTGCTGCATTTGCTAATGCACCGGTATTAACAGTGCAAGCCACGACAATTGTTCTATCAATAATCACTGAGACATGGTAAAAAATAGTGTAGATTGCTTGTGTAGCCAGCCAAATGGAGGCACAATAACTGTCTGCTGCATCGAACTGTAAAATATAATGACTGTTGAAGGTTGAAGTTTATGAGAGCAGTTCATTATGTGTTCCAAACAATTCCTCATTTTCTATTGTTTCTTCATTATGAGGGTAGGAAGTACTGTAGCAGAAATTGGGCTCAGGGGAAACAATGTCTACCAGTAGTTTAACCTTGTGACATTCCACTAAAAAGCACAGCTTCTTCTGAAATACATAATACATGAACTTCTCTGATTGTTTAGCATTGATCACTACTCAAGTAAATTGAGTTACTATCTTATTAGCATAAACAGCAAGGCTGTAGTGATCCTCTTCACTCTCCCATGGTATATCAAGTAGCTTAGGGATTTCTGCTTCTCTAAAACTGAAAGTGTATTTAAAAAAAAACCAAAAACCCACATAGCTAGAAAGCCCTTTAACAAAGGCAGAACAGTATTTTGAAGCAGCATCCTTTTGATTGCCAATGCATCATTTTAACTTCAATACTCAGGTCTCAGTATAGATTAGCTCTCAGACTTCTTGTCTTCTGCAGTAAGGTCCGTCTGTCATCACGTTTCCCCCTCTCTCCAGAAGTGCATATGTACATTATACAGGATTGTAGATATACATTATACATCCTAGATTACTGTAATAACATAGTTGGGCTGGTTTTTTTCAATGGCAAAGTTAAGAAAACGTCCCTCCTTTAGGATCCAGAAAAGCAGAACATTAAATACGTCTCCCTTCCTCAGAGAAGAAACAATGAAATGTGTTTTAGAAGCATGTTGCCTTTTTCTTTATAAAAAAACTGTACTATTTTTTAAACATACATTTGTTAAAGGTATCAGGTGATATCTTAAAAAAAGCTAAAACTGCAGATATTTTCTGTTTGCTGTCCCAACTTTTCATCTTTCCTTCACGTTTTCGGTTGCAGAAAGCAAACTGGCCAAAATGGTCAGAATGTTTCCAGTTTCCTGACTGATTGAGGGAACCTACTCTTATCTTCAGTTGTACATAATTATAATTGTCAGCATTTATTTTTAATTCTCAACAAAAGGTCACGATGAAACGTGTAAGATTAAGGCTGTGTATGTGAACTCCAAGGGAGGCTTTTCTGTCCAAATTAAAGTTTGATGTGGTGGGTACTAACTTTGATTTTATAATGTTCTGAGCCAGTCGTCCAGACTATCAAAGGTAGTTTCCCTGTAAGACAGGCAGAAAACATCAAAAAGATTCCTTCCCAAGACTAACTCCTAGAGCTTTAATTGTTCAGCATCACTGGCAGTTTTGAATCCCTCTTTGCTTGTTAAACACAGCTTTCACTTGTTCAGTGATGCCTAGGTACCTAGAAATGCAGGAGTGTAGGAATCATAGTGGCATACTGGGCAGGGAACCCTCAGCTTTGGTGTCTGCTCCTTTATGTGCACACAGATGATGCTGAAGCTAAGTTTTGATAAAACTTGTCTCAGAGATGACTAGAACTGTAGCATAGGTATATATACAAGAATAATGTAAATTTAAAATTTGCATTAAAAATTATTACAAGAATTGAAAAGGCATTGTGACATAAGCTTCGTGGTATTAGACCAGGAAGTTGGGTGACTTAGTCGCTGTGTAATTCATAGAATCATAGAATCATTAGGGATCAGAAGGGACATCAAAAGATCATCTAGTCCAATCCCCCTGCCACAGCAGGGTCACCTAGACCAAGCAGCACAAGAATAGATCCAGGCGAGTCTTGAATGTCTTCAGAGAAGGAGACTCCACAACCCTGGGCAGCCTGTTCCAGTGCTCCATTACCCTCACCATGAAAAAGTTTCTCCTGATATTTATATGGAACCTCCTTTGTTCCAGTATGTTCCAAGCTGCACAGGAACATACCTAGGTGGATCTTCATCGTTTCCAGAGAAGGAGACTCCAGAACTCCCCTGGGCAGCCTGTTCCAATGCTCCGTTACCCTCCCTGTGAAGAAGTTCCTTCTGATATTTATATAGAACCTCCTGTGTTCCAGCTTGCACCCACTGCCCCTTGTCCTGTCCCCACATGACCTTGAGAAGAGCCTGGCTCCATCCTCCTGACATCCACCCCTCACATATTTGTAGACATTCATGAGGTCATCCCTCAGCCTTCTCCAAGCTAAAGAGACCCAGAGACCTCAGCCTTTCTTCATAAGGGAGCTGTTCTACTTCCTTCATCATCTTTGTTGCTCTACACTGGACACCCTCCAGCAGCTCTATCTCCTTCTTGAACTGAGTGGTCCAGAACTGGACACAATACTCCAGATGTGGTCTCACTAGTGCAGAGTAGAGGGGAAGAAGCACCTTCCTCGATCTGCTAACCACCCCCCTTCTGATCCCCCCCAGGATACTGCTGGGCCTCTTGGCCACAAGAGCACATTGCTGTCTCAGTCATCCTGCTATCCACTAGGATCCCCAAGTCCCTGTCCCAGACAATGAGTTATTTGCTTTTGTAGCTATTTATTTAGGTTTTGCTCTAATAAGTGGTGAATTATCAGCTGCAACAAAAATGAATTGCACTTCCTTTGAAATAGATTCATTGTAGAAGTCTTGTCTTCTGTCTGGAAGTGCAAATACAAGTCAAATGCTTGTAGTGATTTTACTCTGTAGAGTTAGTAGGTTCTTCACAGAGGTGAACTTCAGCAGACTTAGCATGGATAAGCCTCAGAGTGGCAGACCCTTAGCAAGGGAAGGTTACTGATTTCCTTTTGTCTCTGAATCTTGTGAGTTTTATAGGGAAGTTTTGCCAGATGAGCCAGAAAATAAAAGCAGTTATTGGCAATGTGCTAACAACAGATTACTATCCGTTTGCCGGTGTTCCCCTCCTCTTTGCAAAGGAAATAAAAAACCTCATTAATGTGGTAAGATTTATCAGGGCAACTGACACTTTTCATAGGAAAAGCTGAGACATACTGCCAAATGCTGATTGATTAGGTGGCTGAAAAGAACTTGTTATTTATTTACAGGAGATCTCCAGTAATCTATTCTGCAAAGTTTTCTTACAAAGATTAATATATTTTCCAAAGTTTTTAACTTTACCTAAGTAAAAAAGAAAATTATTGTTTACTTTGAAAGAGGAAATTATGTGGATTGTCTATCAGAAATGAATTATTCCTAGTACTGGCATTTAAAAACAAGTCTAAAACCACAAATGGTTTTACTGATTAGTTTAACTGATGTTAAACTAATTTCATGTCCAATTCTGTTTTGTGAAGGTGGATTGAAACTTTTCTCAAGACACTTTTTTATTTTTTTCCATCAGTATAGAGTACGTTGTTTAAAATGTTTAAATCAGGAACATGTGCTTTTAACAGAAATCAGAATGAGTATAATTCACATAATGCATGAGCTCCTCCCTATTGGAATTGCGGCTGACAGCTTTCCTGGCCTCCTTTCAGTAGATTACAAGTTCTGATGCCACATCAGCTTTTAAAGCAGCTACAGGAAATATTTGCAAGAAGAAGTGGTGAAACTAGTTTATCTCAGAGTTAACTTCTTTTCCCCAAAAAGTGCTATAACTTTTTTCTGAGGAACACAAGATTTTTAAAAAATTGATGACTGAGCTGGGGAGTCTGGTGTGGTTGGTTTGGGGATGGGAGGGATTACAAGTGGAAGTAGCTTAATAGGGCTAGTGCTCGACAACTGTCAAGAGCTTACCATCTTGAGGTAACTATCAAAAGTGGATTCTCAAGAAAGCACTAATTGCTTTGAAAAGTGTAGTCACGCTGCCTTTATGCTTTTAAGAGAATCAGTGGGGTGTTTGCCCAGGCACTGGATTTTAGAGGAAAGCTCTGTAGGTAGATCCATTCTACCTTCTTGAACAGCTTCTATTTCTGACATTCAGATTAATAGAGTCTGAGGCAAATTACCTGGCATACAACATTGCTAATTCTATTAATTCTTACAAAAGGGTGGTGGATGCTCTATACTATGAACCCAATGTGTTGGAGAGCTGTCACCCAGTGTGTTGGAGAGCTGTCACAGGCCATATTTGTTTCTCTTTAATAAAAAGAGATGAAAAGAATTAGTAGCTCACTGAATTCATCCTTTCAATGTAAGCTACCAAAATCTTATAAAGAACCTCATCTAATTTGGTTTAGGATTTTAAATAATCAAACTAAATCAAAATCATGCATTTTAAAAAGGAATCCAGTTGAAGTGTTCTCATTATGGCCATATGGGTATACATCTGCATGCCTCTCTATGTCAACTATATGTATACATCTATTATACAATCAACACTCTAGAAACACTGGCTTCAATAACCCCCAAAGAGAAATACAGAAGTTTGAAGCGTAATTAGCAGTACTGCGAGCAGAAAATGGATTGGAATATAGATGTTAAGACAATGTTGCTCATACTAAAGAGGAAACTAGGTGTTCAACAAACACTTGCTGCCTGAGCGTCTGTTACAGGGGTTGTGAGTGGTTCTTGACAGCAAAAAGGGCAATAGCTTAATTATTTTAAGACTGGAGTGACCAGGTTTTCAGAAGAGTTTCTCTTGCTAGATAGATAAAAGTTAATAAAAACATGATCAAAATATGATTCTGAGCTATTTATATTTTATGGCAACTCTCATGGTGTCTAACAAGTCAATTTATCTCTATAATTATTAGCTAAGGATAGTGATAAGTCTCTGTATGCCTGGCTGTCTCAAGAAGCTATTTCTGGTATTGTCAAGAAAACATTTGCCTGTTATGACCACCAGGTAACAGTAACCCTGTACAAATTGTAGTTAAATAACAATTTATAGGGATTTTTTACATCAGTACATTGAACGAGAGTTACCATAGGTATTTATTATTTATTCCAAAAGAAGTGTTACTATTATTATCCCTTAAAAGTTTCATAATATTTGTCCTGGATCTATAGTTCCTTCTATATATTTAACCCATTCATCTACTAAATGTTGTCTTGCTCTCTTTCAGGTACAAAAATCCTAGTTCTCTATAGGCTTTGTAGTTCCTTTATGTGGCATTTTGTTCAGTATCTACCAGTCTTGACTGTTACACCTTCTAGTTTTCTTCAACTTTTGGCTTTCTGTGACTGAAAGGAGTATCTTCCAGCTTTTATTTGTTTAGTTTTTATCTCTGCAGACACAAGCTATGTGGTGCTTCAGTTCAAACACTCAACCTGAGCGAGTTTTGAAGCACTTAATACATTAATTTTCATTTAATTATCTTTTATCTTGAACCAATGAAGTCAGCAGCCTTCCCCAAGCACATAAGGATATTTTTCAGCAAGAAATACCAATAAAAAATAAACCGTCAAAATCTTATTTGTATCTGATGACCACCTTTATCTGACAGTTTGCAAAGACCTTCAGAGTAGAATTATTACCTGCTCTGCTGATAAATTTCTCATCAAAGCCATACAAATTAAATTCAGGTGCCTCTTCCGAAGCTATTTCTCTTCATCACTTGGACAAAGTTTGTTTATAGTTTTCTCTTAATTTCTGCAAAAGAATGTTTTCAGTGTTTTGATTTTCTGAGGCTTTATTAGTACAGCAGTTTCAATGGGTAAGTTTCATCAAAGTGTCTACTGTCTTTGCCTCTTTTTTTAAGATGTGACTTTTTCCCCTGAGTATGCCTGCCCAATCATTCTATCCTTATAATTGATTGATCCAGCATTCATCTAATTTAAAATATTTTGGGCAGAATGAGAATATAGTGTGGACTTGGTAAAAAAAGCCTTTTTTTTGCTACACTTTTGACAAGTACAGTTAGTCCTGGAGAGCTAACTAAAAGAGCTGGCCCAAATCCCTGGCTTTGCTACAAGTCTTTTTTTTCTTTTTATTTTTGGAGCATAAACAAATAGTGGAGTTTTATCTTTGCTTCAAGTCTCTCTTTTAATAGCAATATTAATACTTCCCTTTTTTGTCAGTCATAATAGAACAAATTTCAGGACATATTTAGGTACTACAGCTATACAGATCATTATATAAACACATCTACAGTTACCTAGAGTAAAACTGTAGGTATGCTTCATGTATTTCATAATCAATAGCGTATAATCAATAATTTGCTCCTTATAGCAAGGGAAGGCTGAAACAGAATTTGAAGGATGTGGAAGATAGAATGTGGTTCTAAATGGGAGTTTGATGTTTTGTTGACTGTAACCTTGCTCTGGTTGAATATTCTGGATTAGATGATTCAACGTGTTATGTAGGATGTACGTTAAATTTTGGGTATATTTAAAGAATCTAGTCCTTTCTAGTTTAAACCAAGCAATTTTTCAAACCTAGCAATGTTAGCAATGTTTTATGTAATTCTGAAGACTACAAGGTGTTGGCCAAGTAATACTGTGGCAAAAACTGTTAGAATTCTACTTTCCCCTTAGTCATTAAAATTTTTGTAAAGAAATGTGAGTCATTTATATTCCAGTAGAAGAAAACTGAGCCCTGTCACTGCAACATGGGTAATTTAAGTTTCCAGTCTAAATTCAAAGTCATTCCAATGATAACTTTACTGGTATGACCCCTGACAGAGAAGCAGAATGTATTTATTGGCTGCACAAGTGTTACTGTAGCTACTGGTGATTACCAGAGGTCGTTTGTTGTCTACAGGGAAACATATGTTCCATGTAACCCACCAGACATCTGTTTAGTTTGCTTAAGTCTGCTTTGTATATGGAAATGTTTCTGTTCAAGCATGTGGATGTGAATGATACAGGATTGTGTGTATCCAGCCAGAGTGATCTGAAATAATTCCTGCTGATTTTGTGCTCCTTAATAAATAACTTCAGCTGTGGTTCACACGACACCAAATAACTGATGGATATTATCTCAGGCTTGAATGACAAGTATCAAAAATGTCTCACTGAAAAATAATATTTTCTGGTAACAGTCAGTCTAAATTTTCTTGGTGCAGTTTGTTCCTTCTAAACTAACTGCACTTCTTAAAACTTCCTGCTTTATGCTTGCTGATGGTCTTCATGATCAGATTTTCTGTACACGTGGTTTTTTGGTTTCTTTTTTCTCTTTTCTTCAGTTTGCATTCATCCTAGCAGTGCATCTTAAATTTGTATCCTGATGCTTTCTCGATCTTCCTAAAAATTCTGTTACCTCCTTGATTTATTTTTTTTAGTATTTTGGTTTTTTAAATAGGAGCTCTCTTTTGATAGCTGAGTAGAGTTTTTTAAGGCAGGGTGATAGACCTGCTCATCATTTCTTCCTAAAGAATAGAGGTGGTTGGTTTACAGTGTTAACAAAGAAAACTCAGTTTACTTCTGAAAAAGTACCTGAGAACACAAAATCTGACATGCCTCATCAGTATTTGCCATCTCTGATGTACTGCATCTAGTACCCCCCAATTCTTTTTGGACACAACATTTTATTACTTAAAACCTCAAGCATTTTCTTGGGCTTATTTTCTGTAGGGGATGGAGGTGCCTACAATCAAGGCTACAAGTCAGAATAAATTACAAGAAGGAATGTTTAATACCCTTTTCCATTAATATAGACCCAAGACACTTCATTCATGTGGAGAATTTGATTTCCAGACAAAAGACTTGGAGAGCTACTGATAAATAAATCAGAACTATGTGATTTCTCTACATGTAAAACAATTATTTTCAAGGAAGTTAAATGTTACTGTTTTCTCTGGTGACAAAACAAAGTTTTTAGTGAAGGGGAAATAAAGGAACCATGATTTTAATCCATAGCACAAATTTAAATACAATCTCAGAAACACAGCTTTGACATGCTGGAGCTGATATCCAACGACTATTCCAAACTGTTGGTATGATTTGTAAGAATTATCCCAGCCTGAAAGATTATTCCTTATGGAATAGGCAGTTAGAGAGATAATAATATTAATGGGGGGGAGAGAGGGAACCAACCAAAAAAATCCACATTAGCAAACATTGCAAGAACAGAGAAGAATGGCACCTTTCCTGTCAGTTACTCAGAGCAGTAGCTCAGAGGCTTAATGAAATACCTGAACAGATATTTGCCTACTGTTGAAGGAATAAAGTTCAGATAACCAGTGTAACTAAATGGTTTATCTTCATTAGTCAGTTCCTTACTCCTCCCCTTCTGCTAGGTGACTGTCTCTCATAAATCTTGGAACTTCTACAGTGAGATAATTGACCCATGATTTTTTATCTCACTTGAAACCCTAAGAAAAACAAAGCACAAGACTTGTATTGAAAAAGCTAAATTGGCAGTTCTTCCTGACCTGAAGCCTGACCCTACCTCGTTTATCTCATCACGAAGCAGAGGTCCTTAACATCGTTAGGGCTTTACAGCACTGTAGGTAACTTAATCACATAATGAAGAAGCACACCCAAGCAAGCCTTTTTATTGCCCCCATGCTGGTTGTAAGATCAGTTGCTCTTGCAGAGCTAACTTACATGTGGATAGTAACTTGTTTGTGATGCAACCAACGTGGGTTTAGTCGCAGTGAGTACTGTGTGAAGAACAGTACTGAGGAGAAAGCTGCCAGTAGGTAAAAGAATGTTTTTTTTTCCCTGATCTAAAAATCAGGATTTATCTGTTTAAAAAGAAATGTATATATCAAAGAAGCAGGAGAAAATTGTTAGCAAGTGGTTCCTTGTAGACTCTCTCAGTCCCTGTGTCAGTTTATTGGGGTGTACCTCTGTTGGTAGACGGATGTCACACTGAATGAAGTTCTGAAGAGCCTCGTTATTTTAAGTTGAAGGTGTTATTTTTTGTTCTCGCTGTCAACAGTTTAAAATTTAGTCAACAAAATCTTTTCAATATCATCCCTTAGCTAAATGTTACAGTGCATGTAGGCCAGTGGTCACCTCTTAAGGATCTAATCTCTTATACTGCCATTAGGAGTAAACTGAGTCAATAGTTAATCTGACTGCTGTTAGCAAATTAGTCAGTTTACTTGATGCTGCCCAGAATTATTTGGACTAGGCATTCATATTTGGTTGGACTTGTAATACCATGGTAACGTTGGGTGGATGGTTGGACTAGATGATCTATGATATTGCTGTCAACCTTAATGATTCTATTACTCAAAGGCTGATGCCCTGCCTGTGAGCGCACACCTTTAGTTGCAGATGACTTTGCTTATAAAGGCGGATTTCTTTATTTTTTCTCTCAAATTTTGCAAAGGAGAAAAAAATAGAGGAAAACTTAACTATGCAACAACACAGGATAGTCTTGTGTTAATCTTACTTGAGTCATTTATGAAGAATTTATACTGAATCTGCAGGACTATTCCATGCTACTGTAGGGTTCTTCAGTATTTGAAACTGTTGGGTTATTTGCTTTATTTCTGTACCATCCTGAAAGTACACTGGCAGTCAGTGAAGGTCTGGAAGTAGTTTTATAGTTCATACAAACCATAGAAGTTTTATAATTACTTTCAGAGAAGAGCAAGATGGGAAACCAGAAGATAATTAACTAGGAAGAATGAGTCCCCGTTAGCAGATGAAGAATTTGGTAGAGTTTCGCTTGGAAACCATGCTGGCAGCTGTATGGCAGTTTGATACACATTATGTTTCTGAAAAGGGAAACTCTGGCAAGTGATTTCCATAAACCAGCCAACTTCAGAGCCAGCTTTGTCCAGCTGGGCCATATGGAACCAGCAGCAGTAGCAGCCTTATTCCTCTCTTCCCGTCTCTCTCAATCCATATGGAATAGAAAGAAGCCAAGCTTCATCAGAACTGGCTTGCTAATTTTGGTATCTAGCAAAGCTGTGCCTAGGCGAGAGAACAGTTCCTGGGGCATTGCTTTATCTTACAAACTCTTATACAAGTTGTTGTAATGGTTCTCTGGAGATCACTGCTTTTGAAGGGGCTGGAGTTTGTCTCAGTGTGACAGGTTCCAGAAGAGGGTAACAGCCAAACAGTGCCACCAGGCATTCCTCCACCTCTTAATGCATCATTCTGTTCCCACTGGGCTATCTGTGGTTTGTCTTATAAGCTGCAGTGATAATTTGTATGTTGTGGGTGCTATGAGAAATTTCATCAAAAAATCAGAAGATAACATCCTGGGCACTGGACTAGTGTGTATGCTGGGAGGGAAATGTGTGGAAAAAGATTTTTACATTATTTTGGGGTCAAAAAGGCGTGTTGATACAGCATGAAATCACTGCTCTAAAGTCAAGTTTTGTGACAATAGTATGAGATTTTTTTAGGAAACGAGAGCTTTTGTCTCTTTTCAGAGGGGACGTAAGCCCTTTTTTTGATGCACATTACACAATTGTCTGCTGTCTGCTTTTGATGTTTCTATTCCTCATTGTAGCGAAAATATGTCCCTTTTCTGAAATAATATCTAATTAAAGACACTGTTCTAAAGGGAAAAATATGAGGTTTTTTTCCCAATTTTCCAATTCATCTGTTGCAGAAAGTAGCTAGCTAAACTGCACTTTTTAAAGAGTACTATTTCTTAGGGGCAGTGTCTATACAATTCTGTACTGAGGTCTTCCAAGGAAACAGAAATCTAAATTTATCTAGGTATTTGTATTTGCTGTCTGAAGGCAGCTTTCGGAGTTGGATTTAGAATAAGCTAAAAAAAATTTGATTTCAGCTCCCCTACTACAGAATCTAGGCAAGGATAGGATACCTGCTAGTCCATCTGTCCCTACAGAACTAATGTTGGAAAAGCTGGAGGAGAACATGTAGGAGTGTTTCCTCTGTGGAGAATTCGCACCTTCATGAAAGAACACAAAGGTGAGGGAGTTTTGTTTCCTTCAGCTGGAGGGGAATCTGAAAGAGCAGAGACCTTGTTCCACAGAAAGGCAGTGATAGGTTCCAAATAGCTAAAGGAGTTGTTTGGGGTTAAATGGTTCATACATGGGTGGTTCCTATATAAAGGTTACTGGTATAGGCTAATTTCTGCAGCGCTGTCATTAGCCCTTTTATTGATACAAGCTTTTATTTATAGTTAAGGAATCAGAATTTCTTGAAGGTATATTCTGAAAATTTCAGTCCAGAAAAACATAAAGATCAGAGAAACTTTAGTTTCCAAACATGAGTCTAATTAGAATATCAGTAGCTGCTTTTCCGGTGTAACTGCAGTAAGCATCAAGGGGAATTAGCAGGATTACTATGGGAATTGTTGCTGTATAAATTTGACTGCTTATTTGGCAAATAGTCCATTTGTAATGAAATGCTTTGTGTTTTACTGTTGGTGTCAAAAACACTAGGGTTCTGGGTGTTTTTTTTACACTCACTTCAAGTACTTTAACCCATTTAAACGCTTATGTAAAGGGCAAGGTGGGGAAACTTCTGAAGTTCAATGTTAAGTGAGTAATTATGCCTGAGGTACCAACAAAGGATGAATAGTTTTGTTTCTTTTTTTTCGTGGTCAGTGCAGGACCTTTTTTCACGGATTTTTCAGTGATGACACTAATGTAGAAGATGGTGCTGCATGCAGCATGCTCATATTGCATAAGAGATCCTTTTAGCCATCATAGCTTTTTATTTATTTGCTGGTGGAAGATGGATTAGTTTTAGAAATAGACATTGCAAGTACACAAGCCATGATTTCAAAAAAGTGCTTGTCAGAAATAACTCCAGACATAAGATTACTGTAACAAGTAATGAAAGCAAAGGATGAGATATGGCTACCAACTTGTCCTCATATGCATCTTCCCCATGTTTTTTTCTGAGGCAGTCATGACATTACATACAATATTCTGAACTGATTTTTGACATAACCAAGCAAATACATTTTGTGTCTGTTTTTTCTACCAGTGTGCTTTTAGCAAACTTGGTAGTGCAGTTACTGCCAATGTAGCTTTTACTGCTTTCTTGCTCATGCTGAAAGAATATTACTATTATATGTAAGAAAAATGACAGGTATGAATTTTTACTCTCATGAGAAGCTGTATAAACTGCAGGCTTTGACAGAGCATAAACTTGCTTGTTTGTATTGCTTAAAAAGATGCCATTGCTTTAAAAGCTACCAGTCTGCCAGTGAGGTTGGTGCCATCCCTGGAGAAGTGAAGTTTTATGCTATTGCCAAGTAGCATCTCTTTGAATAAACACATCAATTAATTCTGCTGTAATCTAACAAAATGGGATCCTTTTGGCTTTAACCTTTCTTAATGTGGCATGTCTGTTGCAGACATGAATGTTCTTAATAGAGGAAATAATGCTGTGTGAACTTTTTCCAGCAGATAGAGTGAACTCAACCCTTGAAATACTCCTCGGTTTGTTCTGGAGTGGGTTTAAGTAGCACTGTTGGCCAATAACCTTTATTTATCATTGGAAGCCAACATTGTTGGAATAATTGTAGGACTCAAGTGCTTTCAGGGAATTTAAGGAATTGTACTAATCTTGAACAGTGAGAGCTCCTGTCCACTTCTCAGTTACGTTCTACTAAGTGAAAGTTTTCTTATACCTTCCATCATAGATTAGAATTTGCACCCTATGCCTTCATCTTGTTCCACCTGCAGCTGAAATGGCAGTAGTTCCCACTGGATGCTAAAGCTGTTGTTTGTGACATTTCCTTTTCCATGTTGCTCTGTGTCTGGTGTGTGATACCTGAAGTGATTTGATGAAATGACACCATTTAAGGTTCTTCAAGGTCTGGGACCTTTCCTAATGTCAGTTGTGTATGGTAATACATATCTGAGGGTTAGGAAAATACTGCACCGTTCTTCATCTGTTTCTGCCAGAATCCAGTAATTACTTAAAAGTGAAGACTGAAGCAAGTCGGCACTGAACTTATAAATCAGGGTGGAATTCCCCCCCGATGGAAAGCAGGAAGATGCTGCAGAGAGGTCTGCATAGGCTGGGTCAATGGGCAGAGGCCAACAGGATGAAGTTTAACAGGGCCAAGTGCAGGGTCCTACACTTTGTCCACAACGACTGCCTGCAGATACAGACTGGGGGATGAGTGGCTGTAGAGCAGACTGGCAGAGAAGGATCTGGGAGTACTGGTTGACAACCAGCTGAACAGGAGCCAGCAGTGGGCCCAGGTGGCACAACAGTCCAGTGGCATCCTGGCTTCTATCAGGAATAGTGTGGCCAGCAAGACTAAGGATGTAATTCACCCCCTGTACTGGGTACTGGTGAGGCCTCACCTTGAGTCTTGGGGGCAGTTCTGAGCCCCTTGCTTCAAGAAAGAGATCAAGATGTTGGAGCTGGTCCAGAGGAGAGCAGAGCAACAAGGGCAGTGAAGGGACTGGTGAGAAATTCTGATGAGGAGAGTTTGAGGGAGCTGGGGGTGTTTAGCCTGGAGAAGAGGACTCAGGGGAGACCTTAATGCTCTCTACAACTCCAAGAGGGGAATCACAGAATTATTGAAGCTGGAAAAGATCTCCAAGATCATCAAGCCTAGCCTATGACCTAACATCACCACATCAGTGAGAGCATGGTACTAAGTGCCACAGAGAGTGTTCTCTTTAAAACCTCCCACAGATGGTGACTCCACCGCCAATCTGGGCAGTTCATTCTGGAGTCTAATTACCCTTTGCGTGAGGAGGGGCTTCCTAACACCTAACTCTCCTCTAGTACGACTTCAGGCCATGCCCTCTGTCCTGTAATAAGTTGTCTTCTCCTCAGGTTGTTACAGAGAGTGATAANTACTAAGTGCCACAGAGAGTGTTCTCTTTAAAACCTCCCACAGATGGTGACTCCACCGCCAATCTGGGCAGTTCATTCTGGAGTCTAATTACCCTTTGCGTGAGGAGGGGCTTCCTAACACCTAACTCTCCTCTAGTACGACTTCAGGCCATGCCCTCTGTCCTGTAATAAGTTGTCTTCTCCTCAGGTTGTTACAGAGAGTGATAAGGTCCCCCATGATTCCCCTCAGTGTAGGATTAGACTCTACTCCCAGTCATCTAGTGACAGGATGAGAGAACATGGTCTGAAGCTGCGCCAGAGGGAAGTTAGGTTGGATGCTCAAGGCAGTGATGGAGTCCCCATCCCTGGAGGTGCCATGGTCTAGCTGATGTGGTGATGTTAGGTCATTGGCTGGACTTGATGATCTTTGAGGTCTTTTCAACCCTCAATAATTCTGTGGATTTTATAAATCTGCATTGAAGGCACTTGATGTTGTGAGGAATTCACAGGGATGAGCCATTTTCATGTTTGTGTCCTAGCAGGGCTAAAGCTGTGGTGTTTTGTTTGGGCTTTTTTTACCAAGATTCCCAGCAGGCTAAGAGTGGATCAAGAAGAGTGCAAATAATACTTTAAATACACAACGTAACAAATTAAAATAAATGAAATTAAACCACCAAACTAAGTTTCCTAAGTATTTATGTTTATGAAGTGCTACAGTGGTAAAATAACTAAAATCGATACTTGACAGAGAAGAATGTACTTCAAAATGGGCTTTTCAGTGTAATCTAAAAAAGAAATTGTGAGGAAAAAAGGTAAAAGTATGGCAGTGCTCTTAGTTGTAATTAATAGTGAATATCAGCAATATTGAATTTTTTAGGTGCTGCAGTACACTGCAGTGCTGAATATACAATGCCTGTGATGGCCTAGAAATGCTGTGGTGTGTCTTGTCTGAATTTGTACAAAGGTGCAAATCTCTGAGCTAATGCAGTAAACAGCAGTGACTTCTGGTAGTGCTGAAATGATGCTAATTTATCTGACTTTTGGTTTTTCTTTTGAGTGGCTTTACAAAGAGACCTAATACTACATTTATAGATGGATGAACAGTGTCACATAATGAAAAGCATGTAATCCCAACAAGTATAAACTGAGATGTTTTAAACAAATCATCACATGTGTATGAAGATGCCTCCTGTTTTCCCACCCCTTTTTGATGTGGGTGTGATGGTACATTGAAGCTCTGAGTTTGAACCAGGAATTCATGCTGATTATTCTGTAGCCATACAGTCAAGACCTTCACTCATGAGGCATACTGAGGTAGTTTTGCCCCTCTATATCCAGTTTTATTGCCAAGCTTTTTCTGTAGAAATTCTTCTTTATGAGACACACAAGGAAGATGGGCCAGCAAGAGACACAAAATGGCCTGCTCCTTTTTATGTTGTATCTGTAGTAAAAGGTCATTTACACATTAGGAGAGAAAAGTTGAAGTCTTCAAATTGCTAGAGAGTGGAACCTGCTTTAGGCTGAGTAAGAAAGGCTTTTTATTTCTTAGGGAAGTGACAAAATGAGTTAAAATGTCAATAGTGCACCAACTTGGCAGACAGATGGTACAAATACAGTATTCTGAAGAATCATGCAACCTTGGACACTAACTGTAGACTATAAATAAAACGCATAATTGGCTGGTGGGATTCTCTTTTGTCTTAGCCTAGGGGCTAAATATGTTTTTTGCGTGTTAGGAAATGAATGCATGAATTAGATGCCATGTGCAAAACAGGAGCAGATTTCCCTTTTTTGGTGTCCTTTTAGGTATTTATATTTTTCTATTTTCTTAAGTGATTAAGTCTGTAATGTTGAAGGTGCTTGGAGGCTCTATAGTAGTGGGACCAGAGGGCTCAATCTAAATGCTGAGCACCCTACCCCAAGGGCATTAAAGCATGTAAGTGCATTTTTAGAATTACAAATGTGATTGGCTGCAGTTCCATTTAACTGAATGCTTGAGTCTTCCANTTCATAGAATTGCTAACTGTGATATCTGTAGTAAAAGCTTTGTGAAACTTTAGAGGGAATATTGCTGAGCTTAGCATCAAGGATAATTTATGAATTCTTAAGAACTGTCTCCAATACTAATTACACAGTAGAACAAATTTGCATTAATTACTATTGGAAATAGCAAGGGCATTTCTGAATGTATACATCAATCTTGTGCAGTGTAACTAACCAGTGTCCCAAAAAACTGAATCCTAACCAAATGCAACACAAGTCAAGGTCCTCTCTCTCTCTTACTGTGAGGTTAAAACTAAGAAAGGCCAGGAAAGGCAATTCAGTTCTAACTTTGCCACAGGCAGTATTAGTTCATAGTTCATCAGCCTGGACTTTTCCATGACACCATCTTGATCTTCTGTTAATTTGCAGAGCATCACAAGCAACTTGAAACAAATCTGTGATTGAGTTCTCTCAGATGACTGTGAAATGCCTGAAATTGTTATGGATTGCTTCCTGATTTTTGATATTAAGCCAAAGTACTGCAATTCTCTTAAGTTTGAGGGGAAAATTGGATGTTTGACGTTGTATTTAGTGAAGACAATAGCCAGCAAGCTGCCTCTACCTTTCAGGCCAACTTGCCATAATGGGGGGCTTTATTGTACATTTTCCCTGAGGCACCAGTGCTTTTACTTTGCTTGGTTTAGAATAACAGGAATGTTTTGATTAAATGGACCAGCCAAAGCTAACTTCAGTGTTTACCCTGCAGCACAATCCCTGTGAACACATGGGGTTTATTCATCCAGCCATTACAGAAAATTGTTTTAAATAAATAACTTGTGTTCTCTGATTTCACTGGCACTGGATGCCTGGCAGCCTTCCGTGTGGGTTCTGGTACAGATAAAGGTATAGATGGAGGAAGAGGGAGAGACTTGTGTGTCTAACTCAAACATGTCAGGTGTTCACTTCTTTCCTGAAGAAGAATAATGCATTTAATTAGACTATCATTGTGACAAATTGGTTGTGATGAGGCCATCTATCTCAGCAGAGTGATGCTAATATCTTTTGTAGTTGAAGGGCGCATCCTTGTTGGCACTAGATTGATAACGCATCTCTTTGAGGCCGTGGGAAAAGAAGAAATTCTTAATGGAAGCAATTGGACACTTGAATTGCTTTATTCCCCCTTAAAAATAAAACATGTATGGTTATGAGAGCATAACAATTTTGTCAAGTGATTAAATCCCATGTCTTTAACATTGCAGAACTCAGCGTGCAAGTGTCTGACCTCTGCCCTTGTAGTGGAATCCTAAACCTCCATTTTAACTCTCCTGTGTAGTAAGGAGCAGATTATCTCTAAGGGGAGGGTTATACATCTTATAAAGCTGGTTCACCGAGGTCCTGGCTAAAGGATCAACTTGAACGGGCTTAAAGGCAGTGTGGCATATGCTTTGTAACTGAGATACCTTCTGAGCTGCTGGTTGCAGGTGTTGCTCTGCAAAACCCAGTAGCCTCCCCTAAGAAAAGGTCCTGACAAATTTCTTAAATATCATTCAGAATGTCTGTTTGATGTCAGAGTGCATCTTAAACTGCATCACCTCCAAAAACTGAGCAATGCAACAATTGGGAAAAATCTTCACTAATTTCTCTAACTGTGTTTTCTACTACAGGGCTTAGCATAAAGATAAATAGGTGTTAGTCTGCTGTAATTGAAGAGAATTTTGAATGCTTGCTTCAACATGGCAGGTGTGGTCCTTTTAGCATCTTGTCAAGTTTTGTAAAAATAAACAGTGCTACTAAGACCATTGTAGATAGTGGTGAGTTGATATGTCTCATCATAAAAGGCAGAAGACCAAACAGCCATCAGCTTTTGGTAAAGCACACTCTACTGATGCATCACTGTCTCCTAAATAAAAATATTTTACCTTCTTTCATGCTTCATCTTTAGCCTTTTCTAAAGCTTAGAACTCTGAAGCCCTCCTCTAATATCGTGTTTCCTGAACTATTGATAATTTTGTGTGCCTTCTGCTTTTCCTGAGGCTTTACTGGAGTGAAGTAATGGTCTTCTGTCTCTTACACACAGCTTTATTAACATTAAAAAACCCCAAAACTTTAGTAATTTTGAGCCTGCATGTTGTAATAGAAAACATAACTTATATTTTATGTAGTTCTCAAACTCAGTTTTTGTTCTTACTGTCCTGTCTAACATCTGCCCATTGCCTGATTCTCTGAGCAGGCAGCTGCATCTTGGAGAGAGATCAACTGGAAGACTGAACAGTAGAAATGGGTAAAAGATGGCACTGATCTGTGTTAGCCTGCTGATCCAAAGTGACCTGATACACTAGGAAGAGTCTGGGGATGTGGAAATAGCTTGTTGCTACCTCCTCAGGAAGCAGGGAGTCTTATCTCTGAAACAATGTCTGAACTGCTATCCAAGGCAGTCTGAGGGGCATCCATTTAGTGGGTGCCTTTCATTTATTTGTTTATGAGCAAACACCTGCATGAAACAGCTGGGGTGTGTGAAGATGAGGATGCTTTGCTGGAATGTGAATTACCTCTTGTAAGTAGCTAAACTATTAAACTGACAGCCACAGTGTGAAAAGCATTAAAGGTCACAGGGGACTGTGGGATGGGTGGTAATTATTTCCTGCTGCTACACAGTGAAGTGTCAGCTGTACCTATAGAAATTGGTGAGATTATGATTCTAGAGCAAGCTGTTCCTCCTCTTCCTGCAGGTTTACTCTCAATAATATCACAATTGAGAACCTGCAAGGACTTTCATGTGTTTACAAGGAGAATATATATTGAATTAGCTATCTTATCCCTATCAAGTAAAGACTCACCGAATAAAACTGAAGTAGATATTGATGAACAATTAATCAGATAGCTAATTCTGTGGAATAAAGACCTAAAGCAATAGACTTATTGGGGAAATGATTATGTATCTAGACATTTGGTATCACTGAAGGAATCTCTTTGTTTTTACTGTAACTAAAACAGACCCCAGAACATGTGGGAAAGTAAGAATGCTTATGTAAACAGATCTTTGAATAGTTTTTTTAAATATCACTTGGTATTTAAGTGCACAAGTCTTCCACATTGTTGGCTCTTACAGTGAGCTGCTGGGAGGATCAAGTGTTAACTTGTGAAGTACCAGAGAAATGGTGTCAACTTATTTCAGCCCATGTTAGTTAAATATAGCAATTGGTAAAATAAGAATAATGTATATGAAAATAATTGGCTTAAAACACCTTGGTATTTGAAAAGGGCATCTATCTTTTCCCAAAGATCAGATTCAGGTCTTTGAATAGTCCTGCTGGATGTCTGCCTTGCATGACACTGTCCTCACCTCCAGCAGCAAATGAACTGTATGTGCCTCTGAGATAACTTGAAGCTAGGGGAATTCTGTTTTTCAAAGGTAGTTTCAGAAATTGTGTCTTTATATGTAATATGTTAAGGAGATTTTCTGTATCATTTCCCAGTAGATGCTCAGGTAGACTCATAAACTGCTGTCATTTGCTGGAGTCAGAGGTTAGCTGCTATTGCAGAATACATAAACATCTGCTTAATGAGATCTGATTACTGTGATCCTATTTAAATGACTGAACTCTGGCAACAATTTTTATGCAGTTGTGCGTCTTGATGCTAATCTAGTTATGTCTGAAGGAACACTTGAGTTTTCCTAGGAAACAGTATCACTCTGTAAATGCTGTAAAAGTGCTCTTTTTTTTCCACATCTCTATCCTTCCTGTTATATGAAGCAGGAGAAGCAAATGCAAATGTTAGCATGTTTTAAAGAAAACACTGGGGAAACAAATGTTTAGTATGGGACTGATCTTAAAGATGCATTTTAATAAAAATTACGATTGGGAGGGCACCTATGAACAATGCTGTCTTTTCAGAAGGAACATTGCCATCAAGGAATGAGGAAACTGGAACTGTTACAGTGTTAATGTAATGCAGGTAGCAAGTGAAGAAAAGGGTGATTGGAAAAGCTAAAAACACAAGAACAATGAAGAAAGCCACCCTAAAAACCCACAAACCCAAAAACATGCTGGTGGGACTTGCTCCAAGAGATGAACTGAAATAGACTCTGGCAGTTGCACATGAGAGCTCTTCCACATACTGCAGTTCTGATGTCTGTGTATTGTGTTTGCTGGTAACTGCCCTTAGAAAGTGTCAGTGCTATTTCTGGTTATGCTACTTTATTTCTGAGCTCCTGCCACAGTCTACTTGACACGCTTCAAGTGAATTGACTACCTATCTGTCCTACTGGAAGGCCACAGCAGATGACATGTTTTAGTTTCCAGTGCATAAGAAGTAAGTGAGAATTAGTCATATTTGCAAGCACACCTTCGGAATGTCCTGCAATGCAGCAAGGACTTGATTTCCTTGGTTTCTGCCCTGTTCTTTCTGTTTGAGATGCCTATTAATGATTTTTGGTTTTGAGTAAGCTGCAGTACTTACCTTAAGAGGAGATGATAAAGATGTGAAGAAATGTGGCTCTAAATATTTAAGGTTTTAATGATGCTTTGTTGATTCTTTTTTTCAACTTAAGCTGAATCATTGAAATTACTTGAAATTGCACATGGAAATAATCTGTCTTTTTGAGAGGAATTTGAGCACTCTCAAGCTTGAGAGATGAACACACTGGGTGTCACAACAGCAAGCAAATTATTGTATGGATGACTACCTAAAAGCATAAGTTGTTATGCTTTGTTCTGTGGTTACAGAAACCCAGTCATTAAAGCTGTTTGGGTGCACAGTAAACATCAGTTCATTCTTTTCTCTTAGGGCTGATTTTTGTAGGCTTACAACTAAGGACTGCAGGAAATCTTTATGTAGAAAGTCATATGCATAGTCTTATACCAAGATAGTATGATCCCCTATTAATAAAAGACTATATGAGGAACATACGTACATGCATGTTCCTATGTGCAAAGAGTAAGTAATTTTGTGTGTGAATAGAACTCGATATACATGGATCAAGAGCCCAGTCTCATCTTTTACTTAAGCTAGAAGCTTAAGTAAAGTAGTTCCCAGTATTTCCTGAATCTTCTCCATCTGGCCAATGATATAGAACTGGCATTTAATGCAAAATGATAAAAATGTTTGTTTCAGATTGCAACATGTATAGGAATTTTGGAATTGCTGTTTAAAAAAAATGATTATGAACACATGCATTCCTCTAGCCATAGCCTGCTTCTTATCACTGACAAGTCCTTCGGTTTTCTAGCTATCCCTGACCTGTTCTGCTATTGGTCTTTACCATTATATGGTAAGAGCAGGGAAGATGGGCCTGTTTTCTCAGCAGTCCTGAATTAGTTGTATCAGGAGTAACACTCCAGCTCTAATGAAAAACAGTCTGTGGTGCTGACTTGGGTGTTTTGCAGTAACTTCCATAAGTTTTCACAAGTGCAGCTGTTCTTACCTTCAGTATACAGTTCAACTGCCAGAACTTTTAAAGCAGTGTTGTTCTAGAACATAAGTGTTTACTACTGTGGCTAGCTTCTCACATATGGTTGAAGTCTACACTGTAGGTAGTCTTCCACCATTCTGTGGTGCGTAAGAGAGAGCTGTTGTAAGATCGAAGTTTGTTTTGCATCTGGTGGGTTGGTTCTGCAGAAAAATGGGGCTGCTCGTACAGGACCACTAACTGTCATCCACTGTTTGAAGTAGACTGTCACAAAGTTCTACAGCTCAAATTATACACTGGGAACGTCAAAGCACAAAGTCAAAGATGGGCTTTTAACTAGTACCTATAGGAGTTCCCAGTAAAGAGGGAGTTACTTTGGTTGTTTTTGTTTTGACCTTTTATGCTTACATTTACATTCTGCTAAGTTTCTGCATGCTGAAATGTAGAAGTAGGTTCTAGGTCTGTATATAAAGCATTTCTTAAATAGTTGAAGTTTCAGGTACTGGGCAAACTTAGCTGTTTGAGATTTGTTCAGATTTTTTTAAAAAAAAAGGACAAAGGGCTGGTTTTTTTTATTGTTTGGGGGGGATGGTGGTGGTGGTTCTGTTACTCTTTGGTACACTTTGGTCTTGTGTACAAGATAAAATCAAGACAGAGTATTGGTCTTAGCACTGCTGTGATCATATGCTTTAGATGTCTGAATCCAGTAAAAGCAGATAAAACTCCATCCAGTTGTTTTTCCGAAATAAATTCTGCTTCTCAGTTTTATCAGGCTAGTGGTACTGCAGATTCCCATAAAAAAACTTTTTACAGAGAGGCTGGAGCAAGATATCATGATTCTTGGCAAGTGGTGGACTTTGAAATGATAGCTGTTGTCTCATCTAGAGAAAAAAAAAATTGGAATTTCCTTGACCTGCAGGAGGTCTGAGGTTGGCAGAGACGAGATGTCAAGGTTTAGTTGGTTTGTGAGAAGGTTCATTGGAGTTTGTGACAAGATAGGCTGGTTTGTTGCAGTTTGCTTCAGTAAAAGCTGTTTAAAACTGCTGTTGTGCTTTTGTGCTAGTGAGTAACGTAACTTACTTTGTTCCCTTTTTCTCTTGTTTTCTTTTTTTAATAAATGCTGATTACTTGCCTTGCAAATCAATGACCCTATCAGACATGTTTTTCATTGGTTGCTTTCATCTGGTCTGGAATACTTACTTAAACAAGCTCTTTTTCCACGGATTTGAAATAATAGATTAATTTCTACTTTCCCTAGTTAACTGCAGTGTTAAGTCGTCATCTTCACAGTGTTTTGATATAGTCACAGTTGTAGGACACATACATCTCCCCTCTTTAACTGTGTTGCTTTGCCAAGTAGATTATCACAGATTAAGTTAGACTTGCTTTTGGGCTTCCATAGTGCTGTTGTGTAGTTTGTGATGTATCTCATGATTTGGTTGTGCATTTGCATGCAGACTCAGCTTCTAAACTTTTATCTTTAATCAAAACAAAGAGGGGCCTCTCATTCTGTAGAATCACTAGGCCAATGATAAAATTGTCATGCCAGCACATTAAAGAAACCAACCCAGTGTTTCTAGGATGAATACTATCTTTGAAAGCCATGAAGTGCATCACCAGTATATGCCCTCTTAAGCTTTTTGTATTGGTAAATAGACCAAATGGTCAGCCTTGGCCACATAGTACTTCCAAAACTGTTCTTAGTTGTTTTCTACCAGTTTTGTATTCTAAGCTTTGATGTCTTTTTTTAAAAGTTGGTTTGTTGGGTTTTTTTTAATAATCACAATTAGAGCTTAAAAATGTCTTTCGGTCAAGAATATTTCTTAGAAATAAAGGACAAACAGATCATCATTGATCCTTTTTTCATACTGAAAAATCACCAGTATGGAGTCTGCGGTGTCTAAAACTACTTGTAGATTTTTACATCTGTATTTTCTTTTTATTGGAGATCTTACTGCTGTATTTGTAGAAATAGCTGGCATGAGAATAGCTGTTGCCTTGAGATGTTTTCTTATTATTCTGCTTTATATACCTGCTTTCCATGCTTAAGATTCATATTATCCCTAATAAAGAAACCCCCCCCCAAATTAAAAGGCACTATTAGATTCTGGTAGACAGACCACTGCTATTAATTTGAAGGGAGTGGTTTGCTGAATTGAGGCTGTTGGCTTAAGGCCTCATGGGTAGTTGTACAAGCGTGAAGCAACCAAACAGATTGAAATCATTGTCAGCTCTTATCAACTGGTAAGAAATGCAGTGGCTCTTTCTGACATGTCTGGCCATACAGTTGTTGGGGAATGCATGGATGGAAGCTCTGGCATGTTTTCTGGTGTTCATGTAATTGTTGGGTACAAAGGCAGCATTTCCAAAACAATTTTTAATAATTAAGTGTATTGTAAAAGCAATGACACTGAATAAAGGAGAGAGCATCTGTTTGGGTTGTGGGTTTTGGGTTTTTTGTGGGTTGGTTTCTTTATTTTTTATCTCTGGCTTGACCAAGTGCTTGAAAATCACAAGTACCAAAAATTAGTTGAAGTGCTTGAGTTTTCCCTCTCTGAACTTTTCTTCCTCTGTTTTCTAAGATACTGTTAACATCTCATCTGATCTGGAGTATGGCGCTTTGCATACAAATGAGTCTGTCAGCCATATTCAAAGACAAATCTTTCATTTCCTTGGAACTAAAGAAACTATCTGGATTTATTATTACTATTGCAGTGTCATTTCACAAGTGACGTTAGTATTTACGGTCAAATGTTCCAGCTGCTCTGTCCAACTGTCAGCAAGCTTGGTAACAGAATTGGAGATTATTTATCTGTTTTTTCCTTAAATATTGCAAATTGAAAAATGCTAACGTTCCAGTGAAATCTTGTATTTTCATTCTGTCCTCTTTATCCTTTAAATATTTGTTAGATCTACTTTATCTGTTCACATCTTGTAAATTATAGTTTCTGAGTGCAGGAGTAGTATCTTCTTGATCCTAATATTTGCAGGCTAATGCTTGGCAGCCTTTTTTCCTGGCTAGTCAGCTCTTGTGATCACATACTGAAAAACACCATTTACCACCATTTATTGGGCATTCTCTGAGCTCTGGTGCATCTATGGAAAGCCCAACTCATGCAATAAAGCTTACCTACTCACTGTGACGCATTACCCACGTGTACAAAAGTGCTTGCAGGCACTTGTTTTTAAGGTCTCGGTGCAGAAGTGAGAACCAAATAGTGTGGAACAAACACTTAGCACTGGGGCTGCACTGGTTCCATAAATTTAGTGACTTAACTTCCATTTATTTTTTTGTTCCCTTTTATAGGGAAGTGCTTTAGCTTTACTCAAAGTTAATATTCTCTATTCTGTTGGTGAAATGCTTTTTTAAAGGCAAAGTGCTGTTAAAGTATATTTAAAGGGCAAATCCAGACCCAGCCATTTCTGTAGCCTTCCTGGGCAGCTCCCAACAGGGTTCACCACAGAGCTTTCAGTGAAGATACTTACTCACTCTTGGTATAGAAATAGCCCCTGTTATTTATGCAGGCATCTTGAAAAAATCTGAAAACAACATATTTTTTTGGAGATATTCCTGTTTTATATCCTTATATCCTGGATTATTTCCTTAACATGTAAAAATTGTGTTTGTACTGAGGTGGAGGTAAAAGGGAGAGAAATTTACTCTAATTAATGACATGTAGTTATTGTGTTGGTTTTAGAAAACTATTTGCTGGGCTGTTTACTTATTGCTCTCCCAATCTTGCCTTGGCAATTCAGTGTGATGTGAATTTCTGAATAAATCTTCATTTCTCAGTCAAATTTTTCTTATATCTCGGTGTTCTTCATTCACATTGCAGGAGTTGATGTGTACATAAATCCCAATCAAATCAAATAGAAGTTAATCATTGATAAGGTTATGCCATGAGTTACCTGAAATATGAGGACTTAATAAATATAAGAGGTTAGCGAAGGAACACACAGCCTCACACATGGAAGGAAATAGGAAAATGTGTTTAAACTTGGTGGGGATTTTTCTATGCTCAAGTTAAGCTGCTAGAATCAGCAAAGGCTCTTGAGCCCGATTTATCCACAACTATATTTGTTTTGTTGTTGTTTTGGGATTTTCAGTTCTTACCTGAGATTGCCTGTTGTTTGAGCAAAGAACTAGAAATCAGAAGACAGTAGTCACTGTGTGAATCTCGCTCGGCCAGAGCTGCCCTGTTCTTGGGAGACCTGGTAAACATCCTGCCACATCTTTTGTGTCAAACAAAGGTCCCAGTAAGTGAGAAGAAAATGGGCTGAGTACTAATGACATGCTGACTGAGATAGGAAAGCTGGGGCTCTTGCTAAACATCCCATTACATCTGTGGAACCAATAACCTGCTATACAAGGTCATTTATTGACTTATACTTTATTACATGCAGTTGTCAACCTAGTGTGAAAAGAACCCAAACTTGCCTTGTCATGGTTCTCTACTGCAGAATTAAGAAATTCAGAATACTATTTTTAATATTGAGTTTCTGTCTATTGAAACACATGCATGCTTTCTCAAACACTGAGTAAAGCAGCATAATTTTTATTGATAGGTTTTGTGATTTGTTTTTTTTTCCTTAGCCAGGCACTTTGCAACTGCTGTTTAGTTTGCAATACCTGGAAAAGCCCCCCTCACAGGTACGTTTAATGTATTAATTTGCTAATGTTTGGAGATTGGACTGGGTTTTCACGTTTAAAAGCCAAACATCTGAGACATTCTTAGCCTTAATTTTATTTGGCAGGGGGGTTTGTGTTTACACATGTAGTATATTCAGAAATATTTCCAGTTTCACCTGTCTGTCCCAGAAGGTAAAGGCAAGATACTTACGCTGTTCTCATTACTGGGTACATTTGCATTGAAACAAGATAATTACAATGCCTTATGCTTACAGTGGATTCCCCATGTATTTTTAATTAGATACAGCCTACTTGATTTCATTTTGTGAACAATTATGTAGCCTGCTATGCAATGTTAAATTGTTTGTGATTCACCCCAGAATTGTGTGAAGTAATATATAAATACAATGGGATCCTAAAGATCACTTTAGTGTAAAATTGGAGATGGTGACAAGCAATCCAGGTGCACCATGACCAGCAGTAGACGATAGAGCAGGGAGGGAGAAAGACTCGGAGCTGCATAGGGTAGAGGGTAGGAGTGAGATTTGTTTAGTGTGAACCTTTCCCTCCTTTGCCTCCCTGCTTGTGTTCCCCATACTTCATGACAGTGTGATAAATTTCCCTTGTAACTGTAGATTACCATTTCCAGATTTTGAAGGAGGCCAGTGATGCTGTTTGGAGATAGTGGTTGGCAGTGAGAAGAGGAAGAAATGCTTTTTTGAGCCTGTTTCTGGATCTGTGCTGTCCTAAATGTCTGATAGTCTAAATGTGTATCTTGCAGAAGGGTGAACATCGTGCTCTGTTGCTTTGTCCTGCCTGCTGTAGTTGCTGTAGTGTTTTGTGCTCATTCATTTCTTCACTACAGGGAGTTTAGAAATAGCTAGTTAAATGCTCTCAGAACCTTAAACGGGGCACTTTGCAAACGCTTCTGAAATGCTCACTGGGCTAGCAAAGCCTTTGGGGTTCTTTGCCCCCATTCTTTCTAAGCATTTTCTGTGCATCCTGCGTATCTCAAGTGTCACTTTACATTTTCCCCACTGGATTTGTGGCTCCTTTATTGTGTGCTTCACTTTCTCAAACACTGTGCATTTGCTGGGGTTTCTTTTAGATTCTTTCTTTCAGCAGTCAGTTACCAGTAATATGCAGCAGGAGAGGAGCTTGTCCAAACACAATGATTTTAATACAATAGTCGGTTTCTATGCATGTATAAAGACTTACCTTGATGTTAAGCCTGGTCAAGTGATGGCTCAGATCTCTATAGTCTCTTTTTCCCTTCACTTTTTCTTTGAAGCTACTTCGATCTCTCTCCTGAGGATAACTGTTTTAAATGTACCAGTCATGTTATGATCACAGTTTGCATTCATGTATTTTGTCAGAGGAAGGAGGTAAGTACAGAAAGGGTTTCCCATATGCATACACTGTATTTAACAATGTTCAAAACAATTGAACAGAGGTGTTGGCCTAAGGGGAATTGAAAAAGTATTTGTCAGCAGCACCCAGCCTGCTTAATGTAAATCTGCTTCCAGGATAAGCACACAAGTTTAAAATGAGGTTCTGCTAATACTCTCTTTTCAAGCAAGCTTTGTGGTCCCATGTTTATCTTGTCGGCAGATGACTTGCTATTACACCAGACATTCCACTGCAGTTCCTTTTCCTTACATGTGCCACAGTAAAGGACCCAGCATTCCACCCCTTGCTTCAAAATATTAGTGAATTTATCAAAACCAGAGTTTTCACATATATTTTGCAACTAAAACAAGATAGTCTGCTGAAAGAAGCCTTAAATACAGCTGAAGACGCTAAGCCTGCTTTATTTTATTTGATTATAGACAGTTTTAGCAATACTGGCAGAAAGTTCACTGAGGTTATTTTGCTGTCATTCCCAAACAAGTTTGGCTTTTGCTTATGAGATCATAAAGAGCAGAAGCAGCGTCCAAATCCGGTGACTTTGTAATGCATTTTGATGTTTGGGGTTTTAATTTTTAAACTAGATTCTTTATTACTGATGAAAAGTCAACATCAAAGATACTAATTTAGAGGCAGGTCTTCTCCTTGTCTGAAAAAGAAACAAACATTCCAGCTACCTGATTTCCAACAGAATGCTTAATTTTATTATGCTTAATGGAGGTGCTACATATTAAAGGATGAAACTTCGCTTGCAACAGTCAATCAGAGTTAGAAGGCAAGGCCATGGTATAATACAATCTTAAAATGGGGATGTGTGGTTTATGCATATGGAAAAGGATAAGATAAGTTCTTGGGTTTTTTGTAGTACCATTTGCATAGTTCAGAAACAGAATGTCCCCTGTCTGTAGTTGATTGGAAGGTCAGAAGGCTTCTGGTTTTAATTAATTGAATATATCTTTGCTATGACAAATACTACTTTCTTGAGCAACTGTACTTTTATTTTGACCTTGCTACAGTCATTCATGTTTAATAGAAAATGACACACACACTCCTTCAGTGCACATAAAGCTGCAGTGTGGTTGGGCTTGATGTCCTTCTATATTGTGCTCTTTTCCTATGCGTGGAGCCCATATGCAGCGTGTCTTAGGGACAGCAATGAAATTGTGATGTTAGCCCAGACAAAAGCAGCTGCCTGCTGTCAACATCTAAATATTGCAACTGTTTTACTGTGGTGATACTCTCTCCCAGGCCTTTGCGTCCAATGTCATTGTGTGAAGCCTTGTGGGTGACTGCAGTCTGCATCCAGCAAGGGGACCTGGGCAGGCATCAGAGTGGTGTCACCTTCCCAAGGTGTAGGTGCCATGTTGAGTGTCACAGAGTGCTCAGGTGTCCTGAGGTGCCTCATTGCATGGCTTTTGCGAGAGGAAGTAATTATTTCCTGTGATGTATTTCCAGATAGACATTTCCTGATTTCTGTATTTGTGCCTATGGCATAAATAAGCAAATTATTTAATCATTAAGGTTGGAAGAGACCTAGATCATCAAGTTCAACTGCCAACCCAGTGCCAGCATGCCCACTTAAACCATGTTTTCAAGTGCCATGTCTTCCAGCATTAACACCTCCAGCGATGGTTTCATTGCACTTGCTTTTGTTCTCTGTACTGCATGGTGAACATAAGCATTCGTCTGGCCACACGCTCCAAGCACCAAGTACTTCCATAATGTCATATGTTATACTGAAAACCCAATTTTTCTGTCAGAAACATGAGTGCTCCAAAGCAGGTTGCAAATGTGCTGTCAATATTCCCTGTGCTCAAGAGGTAATGTCCTCTTATACTTCATCTCATCTGCAGAACTCTCAATTGACATTGAGCTACAGTGCTAAAGACATCTAGTAAATTGCTAGTTTAATCATCTCAGAAGATGGGGCAGATTCTAGAACTCTTCTCAGTGCTTCATTTATGGGTTACCAGAGAGGGTGCCCTGCCTTACCCCATTTGAAAGCCTGCAGGAGGGCAGGCAGCTGAGGAAAAGAAGCTGGTAGGAGAAGGGAAAGCTGAGTGTTCTAAGCTACCTGCATTAGGAAGTTGGAGAGAGTGTTCTTGGTGAAGAACAAATAACAGTACAGAGATTATATTTCATTATCTGCTGGTACAGTGCGTGCTGCTTGTGATTTAGTGAGTAGGAGGGAGACTGTTTCAGCTAGAAAGGGCACATCGGGTTTGCAAACCTAACAAAAAGTGATGCATAACTAGAAACAGCATTGCAGAGCAGAAGCTTTCTGGAAGATGGGAACATGGTTGGGGTGTCTTTTGTGTTTAGTAACACTGGAAGATCTGTAATCAAGATCTATGGTCAGCATGGAGTCTGTCAGATATTACCTAGACATTTTGATCTCACTTTTGTTTAAAACCTGATTGTTGGTGATTCTTTTCTGAAAACTCTAACAAGCCCCGCACAGATTCTTTTGCAGGATGAAGTAATGCCATACAATCTGGGTAACTCATCAGCCTCCAAAGTTAGAAGCAGATGGCAGTGAGGTTGCTGTACAGGACATTGGGGAGGGTATCCATTGACCAGGAACCCTGTAGCTTGAGGGAAGACTAACAAATAGCCGCAGCCAGGAAATGTTCCCCCAAACCATACTTAAAATTGCTCTGCATTCATGTTTGTTTTTTTTTTTCTTTTATACTTTGGCAGGAGTACAGTGATAGGAACTAAAACTATTTCATTTCATGTGAACTGCTCTTTGGCTTTTTCAACTCTTGCACCTGAAGTGTTTCAAGGAAAAGAGCTGATTTTTCCCTAAGGTTGTTAATGGATACAGCAGATTTATGTTGCTTATGTAGCTTCTGTTACGCTTCATGGACACTTCATGAGTGCTTTGAATACTGAAAATGTCTGTCACTTCAGAAAGTGCAAACCACAATCTCTAGTGTTTGCCTTTGGAGTTTTTCTTTAAGTTTATTTTTCCTTTTTAAGGTTTTTTTTCAGATTACCTAAAATAAAGCAAATAACTATTTGTTTGGTAGCAATAGATGATGTTTTGGGGTTTCTAGTGGGCATCATATGTACAGACAGTAGACCTAGGAGCTATTGGACCACCCAGGGAATTCACAAGCTGAGTGGTCTGTGCATGCTTGGAGACATAGCCCTAGTCTTCAGTGGCACATACTTGCAACCTGGGGACAGAGTGAACTTTGACATATACAACCTATTTCCATATTAAACTCCACAGCTCTTGCTACACAACTAGAGGATTCCCAAGTAGAAATAACTCGTTACCAGAATTGATGAAGCATGTTTTCAGTGGGTTTGTGTAAGTCAGATAGTATTTATTTCTATGGAGACTTTGATCAGTGTGATATTTATTATGATATCTATTTTATGTAAATAAGTACTGATTTTGTTCTTGTTAGGACTGTACAATGCAAATGTAATTATCTTTGAAACTGTGCAAAGTTTGGAATCGGTTGAAGTGTGGAGTTCCTTACACCCTGAAAAACAGCAGCAAAATTTAAGTGCTGGTTCAAAAAGGTTATTAATTAAATCTTGATTTAGATAAAGATAAAAATAGGTGTGTTAAAGGGATGCTCTTTAATTAGGTCTTCCTTTTAAAGTAATGTGAAGCTAAACCTAAATAAATTTTATATAAATTATTAATTTTGCATCTACTATAGAAATAGTGGCATTTATATTTAACATTCCTTAACGTTAGTCTCAAGTAAACTGTTTAACAACAGTATACCCCAAGAAGTTCCTGGAGTGTGTTGAGGATAACTTTCTCATCCAAGTGATAGAGGAACCTAGAAGGAAAAGTGCTGTCCTGTACTTTGTCCTCACCAACAAGGAGGGGCTGGTGAGTGAAGTGAAGCTCAAAGGCAGTCTCGACTGTAGTGATCACAAAATGGTTGAATTTCAGATTGTTAGGGTACCTAAGAGGATGCATAGTCAGCTTGCAATCCTGGACTTCAGGAATGTTGACTGCACCCTCCTTGGGGATCTACATGGCAGGGTATCATGGGATGAAACCTTGGCGGGAAGAGGTGCCCAAGAGAGCTGGTCATTATTCAAAGACCAACTCCTCCAAGCCCAAGAACAGTGTATTCCCAGAAAGAAGGTGGCGGGCAAGAAAGCCAAGAGGCCAGCACGGATTCACAAGATGCTCCTGGTCTTACTTGGGCTCAAAAAGAAAGTCAATAGGCATTGGAAGCAGGGACAGGCTGACTGGGAGGAGTACAGAGGACTTACCTGTGCAGCCAGGATTCAGATTAGAAAAGCAAAAGCAGAGCTAGAATTAAATCTGGCCGGGGGGACAAAAGGAAACAAGAAGGGTTTCTTTATATAAGTCAGTAAGAAAAGGAAGACTAGGGATAACACAGGACCTTTCCGGAGGGAAAATGGAGACCTGGTCAAAGGTGATATGGAGAAAACTGAAGTACTAATGACTTCTTTTTCACAGTCTTCAGCAGCGAAGGTTCTAGCCACTCCACTCAAGTACCAGTAGACAAAGATAGAAGCAGGGTGATGGATGATCCAACCGCTTTTGATGAAGATCAGGTTTGAGATCATCTGAAGAACCTAAATATCAAGCCCTATGGACTTATGCATGAAATCCACCCAGGGGTCCTGAGCGAAATGGCGAATGAAGTTCTCAAGTCACTAGCCCCCATATTTGAAAGTTTAGTGAAGTTCCTTCTGACTAGAATAGGGGATACATCACCCCTATCTTTAAAAAGTGAAAAACGGAAGACACTGGAAACAATAGGCCAGTCAGCCTCACCTCTGTGCCTGGCAAGATCATGGAGCAGATCCTTTTGAAGCATCTGGAAAATGAAGAGGGGATTGGTAACCAACAGGGGTTCATCAGAGACAAATCCTGCCTGACTAATTTGATAGCCTTTTATTATGGCCTTACAGCACAAGCAGACAAGGGAAGAGCAACCAACATCATCTCCCTGCACTTGTGTGAAGTGTTGGACACAGTTCTGCATGACATCCTGATCACCAAATCGACTTGATGAATGGACCACAGGCTGGGTAATGAATTGGCTGGATGGTCACAAAGAGCTGTGGTCAATGGCTCAAAGTCCACATGGAGAGCAGTAACAAGTGGCATCCCTCAAGGGTCAGTACTGGCACAGTGCTGTTTAACATCTTTGTCAGCAATATGGACAGTGTCACTGAGTGCACCCTCAGCAGGTTTGCCAATGATGCCAAGCTGTGTGGTGTGGTGGACA
>VZRI01002691.1:251001-264034 GCA_013397515.1 Upupa epops
GGGGGGGGGTACATGGCAGGAATACAACATAAAATATGTATTTGGTGTTTGTGGAAAAGTTCCTTTTCTGATCCTCTTGTAGACATCACTTTGCCCTGATGTCTCAGGCATACTTCTAGCTCCCCTCGTCTTGGGAGCTCTTCTTTGAGGCTATAGCAGCGTTACACAGGATACAACAGAATCCCAGGCTCTCTCTGTTTACCAAAGGTTTACGAGATCACAGAATCACACAACATTATGAATTGGAAGCAACCTTGAAAGGTCATCCAGTCCAATCCCCTTGCCACAGTAGGATCACTCAGACCAAATCTGGATGGGTTTCAAGCATCTCCAGGGAAGGAGACTCCACAACACCCCTTGGGGCAGCCCCCTGCAGTGGCCCATCACCCTCACTGGCAAGAAGTTATAGAATCACAGAATCAGTCCAAATTGGAAAGGACCACAGGATCATCCAGTTCCAACCCCCCTGCCATGGGCAGGGACACCCCACCCTAGAACAGGCTGGCTAGAACCTCATCCAGCCCAGTCTTAAACACCTCCAGGGATTGGGCTGCAACGACCTCCCTGGGCTCTCAACACTCTAATGGTGAAGAACTTTGTCCTCACATCAGGTCTAAATCTACCCATCTCCAGCTTTGCTCCATTCCCCCTAGTCCTGTCAAAAATTTTTATCGACCAGATCGGTACTTGATGATCTCTGTCTTATCAGAGGCTTCTCTCTATGACAGAGCATACAGGATCTTGGTGAGGACAGAGGCAACACAGTAATGGTCAGGTGGGGCCATGTCTGTTGAGGCAGATAGGACTCTCTGCAAGGCCTTCTCTCTTTCTTCTCCCCTGTGGTTAAGGGTCTGAGAGAGGGAGAAGGTTAATAGTTCATCACTGCCTGTCATCTTCAAAGTTGTTCAGGCTTTAAAAGCAGTGTGGAGGAGCTGCCCTCTGCTCAGTCCACTGCTAGGAATTGGAACGAGCTGGTGCTGGCTTTCTGCATTTGAGCTCTCAGACAAAAGAGGGCTGTAGTTGCTCCTGCGGCAGAGCTGGAGCCAGACTTAGGCTTCTTATACCCTTCAGTGGCAGGTAGGTTGAGAGCTGTTGCTCGCCACAACCCTGCTCCACCCCGCCCAGGTTGTGGTGGTGGAGCTTCTCTTGCTTCCAGAGGAGCAATCTGTCTTACAAGGCATACCAGAGAAGAAGGAAAGAAGGCAGGAAGTACGTTTCCTTTTATAGGCTCTCCACCAATCACCTGTAGGGTCAGGACACTAACACAGGGGGTCTGCTAGGAAAATTATCACCCACTTCAAAATAGAATGCTTTTTTGGCATAAAAGCACCAAAATTAACACTTGAAAATTTGATAGTTTTCAAACTGCAACACTCTTCCCTAGAAGTGTTCAAGGCCAGATTGGTAGGGGTCTTGAGCAACCTGGTGTACGGAGGGGTGTCCCTGCTCATGACAGGGTGGTTGAAAATAGATGATCTTTAAGGTCCTTTCCAACCTGAACCATTCTATGAATCTATGAATATCATACTTGCAAACCAAACTAAACACCTGACAATGCCACTTCTGTGGGAAAACTGTCCTTTCTGAGCTACCCACTTTGTAGCTATTAATTTTTATATGCTTTCACAATATTTGTAATATTTTATCCCAGTGATTTACTACTGGCAACTAAATCACCTCTGTATTAAAGTATCATCTATATGATAGTATTGTCACATTGTTTTGTTCTGAAAAACATGTGCTAATGGGTAAAATGTTAATTCTAAAATGGACAGAGTGTGTAATTCAGTTTTGGTTGTGTGTGGATGTCATATAGGGTAAATGACTTTCATTATGTTTGCTGTAACATTCAGTTACGTGTACTTATGGAATCTTCACAATATTCCTCACACAACACTTTCTTACTAGGCTTTCAAACCCCTTTCTGCCTTCTATTTGTGCATCCCCATAATGCATACCTCATTGATCAGCCTGGGAAAAAACCCCAACAAAAACAGTAATGCAAAAATACATGTAGTAGGTAAATTGGAACATTTCAAGGTAGCTCTGTTAGTGAAGTAAGGGGATTTGTAACTCAGAAAGTGTTCAGTATGGTGATCATAATCAGTATCCATTTAGGAGCTTAATCAGTGTTCCTTTTAGAAAGTCATGCCAGTTCCTGTTTTTTCATCACAACCAATTTGTCTTTTTTCCTCCTTGTCTTAAATTATCAATTTTTTAATTTTAAAAATATGTCTGTGTCTCAGTGAGATACTGATAATGATGATTAATTATGGTTAAGGAAGGAAAAGGCTTTTTGCATTTTGACTGGAATGCCATAGACATTTATATAGATATTTTATATGTATTATGAGAATGTTAATATGCTGAAATATGCTATAGTGTATGGGGAAGAATATAGGGAACTGTCATATATGTGTCTTACATCCTATTCCGTGATTTTTAGGGGTGCAAGAAAAATATGAACCTTGTGCACGTGCAGCATGACTGTACATCAGCAAAGCAGCACATTTACGCTGTGGTCAGTGGCTTTACATCAGTATGTTCTGAATTATGTTTCTAATATTACATATACAGGCTCATATATTTATCATGATTTATCATATATTTAATATGCTAAATATGTGTAAGATGTGCCTATCTGACATAACAGGAATGATGGTTCAGAATTTTAAGGTACAGGAGCAAGAAGGCAAAAGCCTCCTCATATACAGAAACCATAAGTAACTCATTATGCTTTATTGGGATCTGATGTCATTACATTTAAAAAAGATAATACTTTTCCTGAATAGGAGTCTGTGTCTTTTCTTACTGGTGAACAACTGATATAAAATGCCTGTCTTGCTCTCAAACTGTACACCTCATAGTACAGAGTAGCAGCACAACATGAAAATGGATCCTCCAGTGAGTGCTGGATCCTTTTACAGGCATTAGGTAAAAGCATGATTGACCATCTGATTACCCGAAAAAGTTTTGGTTTTGTAGCATCAGTAATGGCATCAGTATTGTCGTGTAGACATAACAGGATTGTGTGAAAATGGAGAAGAATTGTCTCTTTTCAATTGATGAAAAATCTCTCTCTAGGGAAAAAGATTCTTGAACACTACCCTATTGAAAACAGTTCATGGATTCATTTCAGCCACCATGCTGTTGACTTAAGAACAAGAGAAGGGGGAATAAGTTTCTTCCATCTTAAATTGTTGTGTATCTCAATTAGGGCACTTTGTGTTCAGTGATACATTCTGTTTTCATTGTGATTTGTAGCCATCTGATCAGATTGTGCTTGGAAATGGCTTAAAACGTGAATTCAGTAAAGAAACGCAGCGAGGTATAAAGTAACAGATTAAAAAAACCCACAACCCTCTACATATATTTGGAAAACAATTTCCTGTTAATGTGATGAAAAATAAACCTCCCTTATGCGGAAAGTCTGAGGGAGCTGGGTCTCTTTAGCTTGGAGAAGAGGAGGTTGAGGAGTGACCTCATTAATGTCTATAAATATGTGAGGGGTGGGTGTCAGGAGGATGGAGCCAGGCTCTTCTCAAGGTCATCTGGTGATAGGACAAGTGGCAATGGGTGCAAGCTGGAACATAGGAGGTTCCATATAAATATCAGAAGAAACTTCTTCACAGTGAGGGTAACAGAGCATTGGAACAGGCTGCCCAGGGTGGGGTTGTGGAGTCTCTTTCTCTGAAGACATTCAAGACCCGCCTGGATATGTTCCTGTGCAACTTAGTCTAGGTGATCCTGCTGTGGCAAGGGGGATTGGACTAGATGTTTTGATGTCCCTTCTGATCACTAAAGATTCTATGATTCTGTTGAGTTTCCCCTCTTGTGCTCATCCCCTCAAGAGTGCTGATTAAATTGTTAGGATGCAGTGGCTACAGAAAGGGAGGTATGGGCAATGGTAGTCAGTAAGAATAAATCTCTAAGTGTTTAACAGCTACTTGTATCTGTAAAATTTGCTATTGTGTGTGTAGAGCTCAGAACATTTTTTACCCTTTTTTTTCATTTATATTCATGACCATGAAGGGTCAGGTATTCATGGGTGATAATCACTGGATGTAATTTGCCAGTGTTTAAGGTTGAAATGATTACCAACATCTCTAACTTCCTATGAGCATAGAAATCTTCTCTCAATGCATGTGATGTTAAACAAATTTAGTGTCTGAGACTGTTATTAAAGCATCACTTACAGTCACCCCAGTGCTAGATATTTATTGAAGGAAATGAGGAGTTTTTAGTGAAAACAGAGTTTATGATGGTGAAGATAAACTGCAGTGTGTTTGTTATGCCCACTTCATGTTCAACCATTTTCTGTGATCAGTTTTGCTCTTGGACTATGGGAGAACTTTTTAAGATTCTTGTGCTATTTCAGAGCATACAGTCAATGTGTACTCTACAGTCCTGTTCGTAAGCACTGCTGTAGTGCTGTAACATCCCAAAATGATAACTGATCGTTATATAGGTAGCTTCATTATTTTTAAGAGACTTGCACAGTGTCTCAGTTTACAGTTATGGTTTTCCAATTACTTGTCATTACTGGTAAAGGCACATAAGCCCTCAAAACAGAAGGGATAACCTGGATAATCACTAACATACTCACTTTACCTTCTGGTCTCTCTTTCTGTGCAAAGATACGTGATATGAAAACAGGGATTAAAGTTCTCTTGGCTGGAACCATTCATTATGCATATGTGATGCTAACCATGTTCACACCAACAGAGTTGGTGTCACAGTTACTGTTAATATATTGATATTCACAATGTGCATGCTGTAGCTGTGTGCACTGTACCTCTGCCATTGTTGTGTAAGGATGAGGTATTGTGTTTTGGCTTTTTGCTTTAAAGCAGGTAAGTGTTGTATTCTTGACAAAGGAGGTTGTTTAGTTTTGAGGTTTGTGAGTTCATTGGTTGTTGTAAATAATGTGGTATGAGTCTTGTTTACAGGCTGGTAATTTGGTGCATAGCCTGATAATTCAATGAAGTAAATTCTGATCAGTGTGAATGATTTTATTGAACTAGGCCATCTGGGATTGACCCATGAAATGCTTCAGTATCAAATGTCTAAATTGAGGAAGAAATGGGTTTCCCCGGAACTGTAAATGTCTTCTAAGGGAGGGCTGTGAGAGTTGAGAGGTGGTCTGATGATTATTTATCACTACTTTAGATTGTGGTATTTGCTTAGCAAGAATTTTATTCATGAAGTACTAATTGTGAAGTTGGAGGAGTTGGCAGAATTGAGCATAGTAATAGGAAGTGTTTGTTTGCTAATGTTTCCGCTCGTTGCCATAGCAGGTTCATTTCTGGAAACATGAAATACTTTTTCTTTGTGATTTATAGGGAGATGCTTAAAGTGATTCAGTTTGATAAGTAGGTCCTTCAGAACTGATTAAATGCTTCCTGTTCTCTAAAGAAGAAATAGAGACGTGATTTAGGCTATTATATAGAGGCTGGGAAATTGTTTCATAATGCTTTTTGTCCTATTTCTGCCCCTTACTGTGAAAAGCAAAAACTCAATAGTTCCTCAGACATCAGCATAAATGATAAACAAACTTGAAAAGCAACTTTAGGAAATGGGAGATGCCTGTAAGAATCTTCTTGGCCAGGCACCATTGTCTTTAACATTTCTGTTAAAAGGAATTCCCACCTGACAAAAGAGGTAATTAGTTTCCTGAATGAGAACAAGAAATGTCACCACTGGTAGTAAACTGATGACTCTATTCCTTAATATGTTGGCAAGTTTTATTATTGTGAACATTAAAGTAATCAGTTCCCTGACGCTTAAAATCTGTATTTACCTCTTCCTTTCCTCAAATACCCTGATTTCAGCTGCACACTGTATTATTTATGTTATCCTTGTTGACCTGAACCATTAGAATAATCTTGCAATCTAGGTAGAAAGATGATCCATAAGAAACATGAGGAAGAAATGACAATGCTAGCATACAGTGATTACTGAGGTGCTCTTTACAGCTTTGTAATGGCATAGGGGCCCTCTGCTGAGTTAAAAAAAACAAAACACAATTTCAGTACATATTAATTTTATACTGGAATAGAAATTAGGCAGGCTTGATTGTTTTGTTTTCCCAATTTAGAGTTGTTTAGAAGTATGCAACCTGGATATGGGTTTAGGTAAAATAAAGCAGAGGATAGAATGAAACTCAGTCACAGAGTGTCACTGATTCTCCTTGGCTGGAAGAGACCTTTTAAGATCTTAAAGTCCGACTTCTGATCCAGCACTGCCAGATAATCCACTTGTGATGGTCACCACCAAACATTTCCCTGTACTTCAGTTAGACTGTTTTGTAGACTTCAGCCTTTCTTCAGGGATTTGTGCTTTGTCCTTCATGTTGACAGTGTGATTTAAGCTTTGTCTCTTCTAATTGCTAATTTTAAATACTTCATTCAGCTGAAACATAAGTGATAAGAATAAGCTGGTTTTCTGCTGTGAATGTTGCACAATTTCTGTCTTCAGTAGTTGGGTCAAAACAATAGCTGCCTCCTCTAATGCATATTGAACTACTGGTAATTTCTCACACTGTATAAGGTTAACTATGTGCTGTAGTTGTTCTGGGTTGTTTTTTTCTTTTTAGTAGGTTTAGGCAAAATTGTAATAATATACCTTAAAATTCTCTATGAAAAAAGAAACAGATTACTGTTTGCAGACGTGTGTTTCTAAACTGTGCATTTAAAGAAAGAAAACCCTCCATTTCACATCTTCAGTTCTGTGGGAAGCACTTCTCTGAAATACCGTGCCATTGCTCTGGCTCTTCTGCCACAATGTGTGTTAGTATGAAGAGAGAATCTTAAGTTAATGACACGATTCA
This sequence comes from Upupa epops, assembly GCA_013397515.1. Lineage (NCBI taxonomy): Eukaryota > Metazoa > Chordata > Aves > Bucerotiformes > Upupidae > Upupa > Upupa epops. The sequence continues at coordinate 257,831 of VZRI01002691.1, forward strand.
TAGCAGTTTCAATTGTGGAATCCATCACTGGTGGAGCACCCTAATGACTTAGCATAACATCACTTACCCAGTGAGCTGTGCAGTTCTGTTGTTTGCTTTCAGATACGTGAATGGCTGTTGGCCATGCAGGCCTGGGAGCCAAACAGGGTCTGAAGTGCGATTAGCTAAATACTTTGGTGATAACTGTAAAAACAGTCACAAGGTAAATGGTGTAACTCGTTTTGGCAGTTGGTGATTTAGAGGAACATTAACTTTCAAGCTCAGTTGTCAGCCTCCAAGCTATATTTTGTATGAAGTATATGCAGCTTGGAAAGAAAGTCACAGAGACAAAGAAGTCATCTCTTCCAATAGAGAAAGTACACTTTAAAAAGTAACTTCAGCATTAGGAAATGGGGCATTTGTGTAGTATTTACTCTTGCACTTCCTTGATTCTGGAAAAAAGAAAGCAGTGGCTTCCTATAGACACCTGCAAAACAGATTTTGTGTTGCTGTTTCAAATGACTAAATGAGAGTGGCAGTTTAATAGGCCTTGTACAGAGGATCAAAAGTTTTAAAAGAAACCGAAAAACAAACAAACACAACCAAACCAAAAAACCTATAAGCAGTCCAACCAAAATGTTGGAAGCACTGGAAAAACCGGTAATTTACTGTTAAAAATAGTCAAAGAAGTGGTTGTGGAAGAGGATTGTCCTCAAATTGTTGTGCTAGATATTCAGAGTGGAGAATATTCTATGTTTAAGTATCACCTCATAAATACATTGGAGACTTACTAAACTTTTAATGTAGATACCTTTTTACTTACGAGATGTTAACATTTTTGGTTTGTTTGGATTGACACATCTGAGATGGGTACCTTCTTACACTGTCTAGGCTCCATGCACTTCTCTTTAGCTTCATCCTTATCTTGTGCTTCAAGTGCAGGAGACTTTTGTTGTCTGACTTGTTACTACTTCGATGAAACTGGGTCGTCTTGAACAGGTGAATAATTCTGTATCAATAGAGTTGCTCCTGTTGTTTTCTCTTGGACCATACTGGTTTACAAGATTTGTGGCATAAATTGGAGATACATAATGAGACAAAACACATGGATTAAACTTCTGCTGCAGTCTGTGGTGTATCTAGAACTGACATAAATTCATGTAATGATTGTGCCTGTAATTTCTGTGTAATTGGTTTATTAATTTAGTATTTTGAAATGCATCTCTTCAATAATTTAAGACACAAATGCTAAATCATCTGTGCTGGAAATATATATTCCTGTCTGAATGCAGTAATCTATGGGAATACACAGTAGGCTGTAATCTTACTGATCCACTGTGTGATATCTGCCTTTACTTGCTGGAAAGAGATCATTAGCACTTGGTGCAGAATTGGTTAGTAACTGAAACAAAATGTTCACGTGACACTGTGCAACAGAGCTATCTTGTCTTTTTTGGATACAACTAGTCAGCTAGACTGAATGTTCCAGTGTTATTAGATGCTACTTCTATTGAATCTTTCTCAACATACCACCTTAGACAATTCAGTTAATCTCTCAGTTTATCTGTTTGTGAAAGAGTACCACATAGGATAATAGGATGAGAATAATTTGATCCACTGATATTTCTGTAGTCTTTGTGCTTTGAGGAATTAATTACCTAGTTGCACTTGAAAGAGCTGTAAAATATTGTCAAGCACATTTAACCTTTAAAGAATAATCTCTCCCAGAAAGAACAACAAAAATACAGTAGATGGAAGCCTGGTTTGGGACTGGTCAGTTAATATTGCAGATGCCATCTTTACATCCCCACTGGGTGCTCAGTTAGGACAGTATGTCTATAAGCAAAACTCAAATTGAAGTACTGCTCACAGCATTTGCAAAAAGATTTTAAATGACAGTTACTCTGCAAAACAACAAGATTGAAAATGGGGCTGATTTTGGTGCAGTTTTTGCAATACGAAGTCTGCATCATACATGAGGTAGCCCTTGCCTCTTCCCACTGTGATACTTGCATGAGAACTTCAACAGAAATATCTTTGCTTCACCTTTAAGAGTACCTGTTGACCTCTCGAGTTTAAAATACTCTTACCTTTCTCTTATTAGCATGTGTTGAGAGAAATTAAGTGAAAAGATTGCTGCCTTGTTCTAGTTAACAGCCTACTGAAACGGTAATGCATGCAAGCATAGTGCCCTAATTGGGTGTGTCTGCATTTTTTTAACAAACAAAACATTTTTTGTTTAAAAGAAAAGGCATAATTGATCTACAAGGAAGAATTAGCTCTGTGGCTCAAGTGTGTAAAAAGAAAGCAAAGAATAAACCAAGATGTCACATAAAAGCAGACCTGTAAGAAAACCAAGCGAAGTCTCTATGACTTCCACAGTTTTGTGCTTTTGTGTCTGAAGTCTTTGTATTTAGAAGGCATCAGCGGGGGGAGGAGAAAGATGGTATAAGATGAGGCTTTCCAGTCAAAAGAAAAATTCAGATCTTTATATTCCTGCTTCTAAAATGTTTTTACTGGGACCATTCATGTTGGCAGTCACTAGAAGTGCGTTATGAAGGTTTCCAGTTGGCATTAAAGGCTTAAGGGTAGAAATGTTGTATTAACTTAGTGATACTGTTGTGTTCTTACGAGCGGATACGATTTTACAAGTTTCTTGCTTGTTACTTAAACTGAAAAATTGAGGAGATAGTTGCTTGTACTTTGATTGTGTTGTGAATTCTGTTTGGCATATGATTTGTAGGATGGCTGAAATGCAGCCCTATCTCTTCTGGGAGGTAAAATCCAGTGTTAAATCTGGTCCCACGTCTACTGAAAGTCACTGTACAGAGGCAGATATGAATGGGAGCGGCTCTGAAGTGGTCAGCTTTGGTGCCTGGAGGTCAGCTCAGCGGTGTGAACTGGTGAGGAGTTGTGCCTGCAAATTAGCTCTATCTTCCACATGTCAGCAGCTTCTTGAATTGTCAGTGTAATGGCTTAGTCTCGGGTTTGAGATGTGCTTCTCCTTAGGTGTCATGACAGTAACCGTGAGAGCATCCTACCCTGCTTACTTCATGGGATCAGAGTACATAGCAGTACTTGCTGTTGTAATTATTTCAGTATAGGCTGTAAGTTACAGCTTAACATGTGAATGTTAAGTCTAGTACACTGTTGTAATTGTAAATCCGTATAATTAGAGAGACTTCTCAAGATGCTGACCCCTGTCTAACAGCACAAAACAATTTTTATTGATAGTAGTAATCCTGATGTCTAGTAATAGATAGTGAAACAGATAGAGGAGCAAAGGAAATTAAATAAACATTTGAAATTCAACTCTTCCTGCAAGAAGGGTTAGTCTGGTAATTGAAATGTTGGCAGTTCAGTAGAAAGACAACTTGCTCTATTGTATCCAGAATGTTGAAGCTCTTCAGCTCAGAAAAGAGGAAGGAAAGCTGTGAAGAAAGTACTTGAATGTGTTTTTTTTAAAAGAAGATATCCACAACAATGTAATTTCTGACAAAAAGCCAGAAAACAGAAAGGTTTCATCCTTTCTTAAAATAAAGGTACACCCACAAGGACTATTAGTGCCATGTCAGCCTTAATGGATCTTTCTAGTTCTGCAATTATGTTGAATATGTGACATTTACAAATGTTTTTGAAAGACTGTAGAAGGTTACTTGATTGAAAAAGAAATAACGGGGAAAAAAAGCTATGAAAGCTAGATGCTTTGGATGTTAACATTCACAATATTTGCATAATTAAAACAAATGAAATGATTGTACACTTCAGTACTTCAGTAAATTCTTTTAATTGGCTTGTTTGCCTTTAACAGATACTATACTGTTTATCACCCAAGTTGGTGAATGTGCATAGATCTAAAGATACAAAAGAGGGATAAGTGTTATTTACAAGTAGCATTTTTATTCATAAGTAAAGCTAACGCTAAAATTGATAAAATAATTGTAAATGCATGTACAGTCTGTATTATACCCGGTAGGAAAATGAGCCTACTCTTTTACTGATTATTAATATTTTAGGGTATGCTAAACCAGAGTAACATCTAACATAATATAAATAAATAGCAGCACAGACATCTCAGCTTCTTTTGTGCCCCATGTCTTTATAAAGAACAAAAGACCAGCTTTGAGAGCTCCTCAGGAAAGTAGATCTGAACTGAGACTTGTGGTTTTGTTCCAACATAAACAAAACCATAGATTAGGGAACTGTAAAGAATTTCAGGTACGTTAAACATATTCTTACTTTCTGACCACAGCTGTTATGGACTAAGGGCAAAACCTGCCATTTCATACTGGTTTGAACATACCTGCATGCACGTGTTTGTGGTAGGGAAATTAATTCTGGGCAGATTAAGTCTCTTGATGACTTTCCATAAAATATAGTGGTTGTGCTGCCAGATACAACGATGCAAGTTCCATACAAATGAGAATGTCTTCCTGGTTTTCTGAAAATCAGGGCATTTAGTGGTATGGGATTTCATAACTGCTTTTTGTACTGTTGGGAAACTTACAGACAAATCTTGTGCATCTTATATAACAAAAGATGTAAAAATCAGATACCGGAAGCCACTTCTCCTGCCATGTGACATTTAATCATGAGCTGGTAACGGTAAATCATAGAATCATTAGGGATAGAAAGAGACCTCAAAAGATCTAGTCCAATTCCCCTGCCACAGCATTATCACCTAAAACAAGTTGCACAGGAGCAGATCCAGGCGGGTCTTGAACATCTCCAGAGGAGATTCCACACCCCCCCTGGCAGCAGCCTGTTCCAATGCTCCATTACCCTCACTGTGAAGAAGTTTTTTCTGATATTTATATGGAACCTCCTCTGTTCCAGCTTGCACCCATTGCCCCTTGTCCTATCACCAGATGACCTTGAGAAGAGTCTGCCTCCATCTTCCTGACACCCACCCCTCACATATTTATAGACATTCATGAGGTCACCCCTCAGCCTCCTCTTCTCCAAGCTAAAGAGACCCAGCTCCCTCAGCCTTTCCTCATAAGAGAGCCATTCTACTTCCTTCATGATCTTTTCTGCATAACACTGGGCACCCTCCAGGAACTCTGTGTACCTCCTGAGGGGCCCAAAACTGCACATAATATTCCAGATGTGGTATCACTAGTGCAGAGTAGAGGGGGAGAAGAACCTTTCTCCATCTTCTAGCCACCCACTTACTGATCCGCCCCAGGATGCTGTTGGCCCTCTTGGCCCCAAGAGTATATTCCTGGGTCATAGTCATGCTGCTGCCACTAGGACCCCCAGGTCCCTTTCTCTTCCACTGCTCTCCAACAGGTCAGTCCTCAACCTATCATGGTACCTGGCGTTGTTCTTGCCCATATGTAACACTACACTTACTCTTGTTATACTTCATTACATTTCTCTCTACCCAGTCTCTAGACTGTCCAAATCTTGCTGAATGGCACCACCCACTTTTGTGTCATCGGCAAACTTGCTGACAGTGCACCCTAATCCCCCATCTAAGTCATTAATAAACAGATGGAAGAGGACTGGTCCCAGTACCGATCTTTGGGGGAGCCCACTAGATACAGGCCTCCGACTAGACTGTGTCCCATTGACTACTACTCTCTGCCTTGTATCCTGCAGCCAGTTCACAAGCCAGATCATTCCCCAATCATCCAGTCCACACTGCCTTAGTTTGGCCACCAGGATGCTATGTGAGACTGTGTAGACTACATCCACTGCTCTGCAATCATCTGTCCACCTCCCTATACCCTCATAAATGGCTATCAGGTTGATGAAGCATGACTTCCCCTTGGTGAAGCCATGCTGATTGTCCCTAATGACACTCTTGTCACTGATGTGCCTACAGTGTCCAGGGCAAATTGTTTTACCTGCAGTGTATTTGAAGAAGCCATTTTTGTTACCCTTGACCTCTCTTGCAAGGTTGAATTCCAAGGAGACCTTGGCTTTCCTTGTTGCATCCCTACATTCTCTCACCAGAGCATTATAATCACCCCGCCTTTCATGACCTATAGGCTTTCTTCTTCCTATTCAGTTTGCCCAGCAGCTACCCATTTAACCACAGAGGTCTTCTAGCTCCCTTCCTTGACTTCTTTCCTGTCAGGATGCTCTTGTGTTGTGCTTCAAAGAAGTGATCTTTGAATGATAACCAGCATTCTTGGGCCCCTTTACCTGCCAGTACCCTATCCCGTGGGACTTCCCCCATCAATTGCATGAAATAACCATAGTTGGCCCTCCTGAAGT
>VZRI01002692.1:0-19679 GCA_013397515.1 Upupa epops
GGTGGTTGGGGTCCTGTCCCTGTTTAAGACTGGTCTGGATGAGGCTCTGGACAGCCTAATCCAGGGTGGGTGTCCCTGCCCATGGCAGGGGGGTTGGACTAGATGATTTTTCAAGGTCCCTTCTGATCCCTGATGATTATATTCTATGTTTCTATCACCCAAGTTAGACAATATGACTATGTGCTTCAGTATATGAACATGCAATTAACCAGTCAAAGCTGCACGTACAATCTGTATGAGAGACAAAAAATTAAATCCTGACTCTCCATTTCATTTCTTAATCAAAATTCTTTTTCCTGGTCATTATTTCAATACTATTAATTTAAGGCTGTGTCAGGAAGTCAGTCTTGTCTAATAAAAACACAATATTAAACTGATGCTTCCTCAACTTTTAAACTAAAAACATAGTGTTCCTAAATCCAAACCGTGTGTTAGGAGCCAGCATGTTGTCTCAAAAATCTGTATAAGTGATCTGAACTTCAGCTCTGTAGTTCTGTTAAGCTCATTCTACATATGTAATTGAAATTCTTTTTGTTTCTTAAATATAATGTACATTTTCTCACCCTCACATACAAAGGAATAATGTTTTTTAGATAGCAACATACAGTACTAAATTGGAGGATTTTTTTTAAATTAGTTTTTGGCTTACAAAAAATGCTAGCATTGATGTTGCTGAACTATTATACTGTTTTACTCTAAGATGCATGGAGGTTTGATCCCAGTTTTGCTGTGTCCTGCATCAAGCAGTTAATTTGAAATGGGAGTCTGTCAGCAGCCCACGAATTCTGCTCATTAAAGCAATCTCTACAACTGCCACAAGGTAACCAAGTGGAATTAGATTTATGAATCAGGAATTCCTTACAGAAAATCAAGGTAAAATTGGAGAACATTTGGATAATATCACCAAACTCATCTACCTTTAATAATGGAGTCCTTTCAAGAGTGAAGTGAAAATGTGTTTTATTCCTCTCTTTATCATTCTTTCTACTACTATCTGTCTACTCAACTGTAGATTCAGAACAAAATATGACCCTCCATTAAAATACAATTAATACACAGATTTTGAGACATGATCATTATCAGAGTGAAGTATAATATAAACTAAAGCACGTAACCACTCAGTAGCCTTTACCTCAGGCCAATATTTTCTATTTAAGTCTTATTTTATATTTTTAGAAATCAGCTCAAATTTGACCACAATTTTAAAGAGACTGTCATATCCTTAGGTAACCTGTCCCAATGTTTAATTATCTTCATCTAATGTTTCATTTTCCTCACTGAATAAAAGCACCACATATTGTATTTGAATCACTTGATCTTGTTCTGCCTTTCTTTTTGATCTTGTTAAACTAAGAAGTTCCTCTCTTATCAAATGCTGAACCAAGTCTTTCGTCATCAGGCATGAGTGCTGGGCTTGTAAGAACTTTAACACTTAGACCTGGACTAAGTGTTTTCACTTCTTTGGTTCTTCATGTGCAAAAGGGCAATGTATAAAGGGCAGATGGCTCACCTGCAAACGCAGAAGAAACACCCACTGTTGTTCGTATTGTGAACAGGAAGGATAATAATGGACTTGAGAAACGTAGAAGTTTAGAACAACAAAGTTTATGCCGGGGTTGGCAGAAACCTATGCTTTCTGTCTTTTTTTAAATGCTCTGCAATTTCATGTGAATGACAGCATACTTAAGACTGTCAGATTCTACTGGCACCCTCCTCCAGAGCAGGATTTACAGGAAAGTGAAGTTGAAATGCAGTGCTGATACACAAAGGAAAAGAACAAAAGGAATCGAGAAATGGCCAAGGCAACTTCCTCAGGACTTGTCAAAGGTGTGAAAATCTTGATGTGAAAATGATAATAACCAGCAGCAAAGCTGAAGATCTGTAGGAAAATAATCCTCCAGAATTATCAGAGCAAGATGGAGCCAAGGGAAGAAATGAGTTTAGAAGGGGAACTACCCTGTTTCCATTAAAATATAAAACCTGCGTCACTTGCAAAATGCATGCCCAGCTAACAAATAACTTCCCTAGAATTTTGAAGATTACATAGTTTCAAACTGTTCTGGATTAGCTGTGACAGTTTAGAATGTTCACTGAGCTTTTGTCCAGTAGACTTAAAATCAGAAGTTGTTAACTTCTGTAATTTTTTTTCCTTTTAGAACATAGACATGGAAAATACAAAGCAGGTTGGATAATTAAAACTAATGAAAATATTGTAAAAATAACTGACAATAAAAAAGAGGAAGATAAGCACTTCAGGAATGTTAATATACATTGTATAGTGGGAAAAGGCAAATACAGGCAGCATATCAGGGGAAAAAAATTCCAGGCAGAGTGATCCACGGGTATGTGGTGAAGTGTCAGAAATACCATTGATCGTGACGTTTAAATCCAGTCTGGAAAAAGCACAAGAAACTATGCTGTTGGGAATGATTTTATATTAACTGAGGCATTGATTGGATGACTTAATAGATCTTTTTTGTATCCGATTTATATTAGTCTAGGATTCCTAGCTGGTTTCCTAGCATCTTCCAGTCTTTGGATTTCTTTATTTAATATTGACTAAGAATATCAATTTAACCCGTTGACCATTAACAGAACTTTAGTTTTTCTTAAGAAAATATTAAATTGGCAGGTGATTAAAGCTTTCCACTTCTTGATCCTCTTTAAAGGATAAAAATTTATGTGAATGTAGGTGAGACACCTGAGTTAATGGTACTTGACTATAATACAAGTCCCCTCTTTTTGCAAGTAATGAAAGCAAAGGTTTCAGAGGTATGAGGAGACTGACAAACACATACAAAGGAGTTTTTTTCTAATTATCTAATCACTATAAATAGGATCTGACCACAATTTATTGCTACACAACAGCTACTAGTGTTTCTCTCTGTGCAAGAGTTTCCTTGTGATTTGCAACTGACTTTCACTTGAACTAGTTGTCACTTTCTTGCTGAGTTTGCTTTCAGCTCTTTTCTGTTCATAGTTTGCTGCTATTGCCTGAAATGTTGCCTGAACTGTGTTTCATCTATCGAAGCTTTAGACATCAGCTGCTTAGTGTCTGTCTTCTTAGTAAGGAAGCATTACTCCTCAAGGGACCACTAATCTATATGAGAAAGGGAGCCCGGAGTGCTGAAGTAGAGTGCAGCTCAATACATTTGCATTTTAACTTGTAAGTGCCCATCAAATTTAATGGGCATGGACTTTGACCTGAAATTACTGGAGGCTTTGAACAAAAGCAATCATGATGTGCCAACCTGCTCTGTTCTTGTAGTCTGTCCTAGGCACTTCATTACTTCTAGGTGGATCCACCACAGGTTAGTGAATTTTCTGTGAGTCAGATTACCTATTATTTTATTCTCCTGTGGGGAGTATGTCCTTGCTGGAGTTCAGATTCTCTGGTTTTTGTTCTGAGAGTTAAACTGTCTCCCACATATTAATATCTCAAACCATTTTGATTAGGTTTAGAATCAGAAGTTTGAGTGGGTTCTTATTTTCCGAAAACAATGGTCAGAACTGTCAGGAAACACCATCTTCTCAAAGTGCCTCTGCTTTCCATTGACTTCTGAGATAGCCTAGATTCTTAGTTTATATAAAATACTTAACTTCTACATGATTAGAGATCAGTATTTTCATCTTAATATATTTTAAGATAAAATAGTACAACCCTCCCCAATAAACAAAGAGGAAAAATAAAAAAACCCATAAAATAAATGCCAAAACCAATCAATGTTTTCATAATGTATTACTGGGGCTAAATACAGTTGCAATAGCTGACCTTATTTAATTTGAATGTGTATTTGAGCAAGGAAAGTGTGTACACATTTAAACTGAGCTCAAGGTACAGAATTTCCTCAAAACTCAAGTATAGAAACTTTGCACTGTGAATTTCTGGGCACAGACAATTAAACAAACTACAGTAGATTGCCCTGGAAGATAAAGACATTGAATGGACATTTGCACTGAAAAATACGGAAAGAAACAGAAAATTGGCAGTGTTGTACAGAGGGGCAAATAATTTAAAAGCATTTAAAGGAAGATGGAATAACTAAAAAAAGCACCATTTTTTTTTTTTTTATTGTGTATTGGCTAAAACATACAAAAATACATATTTAAGGGTGGTTGGATATCATTTTTATGATACTTTAAACCTTTGGTTTAATTCATCAAATAACCTTGGACAGAGTCAGTAAAAGAATCTCTAGTGTTCAATAGGTCTCAAAATACCTCATTTCCAAACTGTGGTTTAATTGTTGAACATTAATCAGTTATACAAACCCTCTGACTGTAGGGAATTTGGAGTAAACTCCAACCATAGTCAGTTTTTCTCAAAACCACCTGTTACAGGGTTCAGCATTCCAGGAAACCAAAGCAGAACCTAGAGCCACTGTCATGCCCTCCACATTTCCCTGCCTATGGAGTGTGAAACCTGCCTGCTGCTTTGAGGGCACAACCTGAGTGATTTAGTTGTTCTAATGCACTTAATTGTGTCAGGTTCTCAAAACAGGAAATCAGCTGTAAAGTAGGAGATTACAGGTTGCACATTGTAGAAGCACCAGAGGAAAGCCAGGCAATGGACTCTGCATAAATCATTGTCTTCTTCAGTAAGAGATGAATATGTGCACTGTTCATCAAGTGCACATGAGAGACAATGGTTATGCTGCTGTCAGGAATTCTTTAAGTGGCTTGGGAACGTGTAGAAATGACTGAAAACACTGGTTTAAGAAGTGGAATAATGTTTCTAGTTTTATAACATCCACAGTACACCCTTGAATGTTCTAGTTCTTATTTCTTTGCAGTTTAGATGCAGTATAAAAAAGTGGGTGAGATAATTTGTTATAAAACAGACAGGTGAAAAATAGTTATTAGAAAGGAGGAAAATCTGCAATACATATAACTAAGCTATTTTTACTCTTTTTATCCTACAATCAAGGTTAACAGCACAAATGAACGCCATGAAGTTTAGAAAAAACAAACATACAAGTTTATGGACAATATTGATGATCTGGACAAGGGAATCAAATTTCCCCTTAGTAGATTCACAGATGACACTAAGTTGAGGGGGAGAGTCGATCTGCTCGAGGGTGGGAAGGTGCTGAAGAAAGATCTGGACAGGCTGGGCCAATGATCAGAGGCCAACAGGATGAGGTTTAACAAGGCCAAGTGCAAGGTCCTACACTTTGGCCACAATAACCCCCAGCAGAGCTACACGTGTCTAGAGAGTGGTCTGGCAGAGAAAGACCTGGGAGTACTAGTCGACAATTGGTGGAATATGAGCCAGCAGTGTGCCCAGGTGGCATGAAAGGCCAATGACATTCTGGCTTGTATAAGGAATAGTGTGGCCAGCAGGGCTAGAGACTTGACTGAGCTTCCTTGTCCTGTAGGTGTATGATTTAGTAGCAAAAGTGGGTGCAAAATTGGATTACTTACTTGTGCTTAAATCACAAACCTACAACCTCTGTGCCAGGTCACTAAAGCTAGCATGAACAATGCTCCTGTGCCACTCCTTCTTGTCCTGTGTGGAAACGCTGCCAAAAAAAAGGGGAGCTCAGTTTGAGTTAAAATTGTGTGCGATCCTCTCACTTAGACCTGTGTGGATCAACTTTCCCATCCTACACCTTTTATTCCTGGGAAGGAGAGACAGTTTGGGTTGCTGTTCCAGCCTCTCTGGGAAGTTTGTGTTAGGGTGACATCAGTCACACCCAGGGAGCACCCATTTTTCCCAAAGAGTACCCACTGATAATTCCCCAAAGGGAGTATCCAGTTATAAGGTCAGATGCAGAAGTTCCTATTTTAAACACATCTGTTTGAGCAGATCAGTTTCCTCTTTCTTACTTCCTTTTTAGTTTGCTCCCTTTTACTTCCATGACCCTCAAATCCTGATGCTGCATCTGAGAGAGCACACAGGACTGCAACCAGTGTATAAAAAAAGCTGAGTTAACACAGTTAACAGCTGAAGGTTGTGTTTATCTACCCAACCTTGTCAAAGCTGTCTGTGCCTGTTATACTTGCAACATTGCCAATGTGAACTATAGCTTTATGGGGGGATATAACATGCTCTCTGCCCTCTAATACTGGTTCATCCAAACTTTATCTATAACTGTTACGTAGATTTGGAAGTGGAAAAACAAACGTCTACCATCTGCTCCATGTTATTTATGATGATTTCTCCAATTAGGTCCAATTAACTTGCTGTCAATGATTAAATGTAATGGGGTAATAATAACTTGACTTCATCATTACCACTAGCATTATTAGCTCATTGATTGCAATAATTTCAAAAATTGCCCATCAGAAAAAAATATGTTTAGCACCTGGTTTGTCTGTTCAGGAACATCTGCTATGAATGTGTGATATATGTGGAATTTAATGTCACTTGATGTGAAAGGGAAGCATATAATCTGCACATTGAGAGGCAGTGCTGGCACAAATTTATCATGAGACAATGAGAAGATCAAATAAAAATCAGTTCAGAATTTATTGCTGGACTCACAGAACTATTGTTACAAGAATGGAGCTATCGTATATTTACCAGACAGATTTTTCATGTCTAGCAAGGAGATAGTTCAGTTCCAATGATCTGAAATTATGTGCCTATGCCACTCTGTAACCTGTGTGCATGGATGAATTGAGTGGATGCATGGTTTGCTAGATCCCCAGTCTTATCTTCAGCAAACTTTCACTTGTGGCTTGTCAAAGAAAGAGGCTTTTATGCAAATCTGTGGGTCTAGATTGTTTGGCCTACTTGGAGTCTTGCATAAAAGTTTTACAGTGATGAACTGCATCTTCTGCATGGCATGCAGCAAGTGAAGGCAGGCTTCATTTCCCTTCCTGTCTTGCAATAACGGTTCTTTCTCACTGTGCTTTTGCACAACAAATATGCAAAATAAATCTATTTGTCCATGCTGAACTGTATTTGCTATCTCCTAAGTTTGCCATGTGTTTTAGGTCAAGCATCTTATTGTTGTGCAGTTCTGGTTTCCCTGTAACCATATGGAAATACGGTGGGATAAATGCTGTCTGGAACAGCTCATGACAGACTTTCTTCAGACAGTTAATGATTCCCTAATTTTTAAGCATGCCAGTTCCCCTTCCTGCAAGCAATTTTTTGATTCAGCACCATGAATGCTAATTCTCCCAATCTTCCTCTGATTCACACGTTTTAGCAGGGATAAGGGAGTTGTCTAGAAAAGCAAACTTTGTCCGTTGTTATAGTTGGGATTATATTCACCACCACCACCACAGAAATGCTATGGATCAATATTTTGCTCTTATGAGCACCTAAAAACTAAGATTCAGCTTATGATTACTGAAAATTGAAAAATTTGGAAGACAACTACTAAAATGTCTGGATGTTATTTATACAGTGTATGTCTGCTTATTGACTTGCCAGATCTGAGAAGCATTAATCCTGATGGTGTATTTCTGACTTGAGTAACACTTATTTTAACCTAACCCAGGCTTGGAAAAACAAGCAAGATGTTGGTTGGCCTCACCTTTTTTCTAACATTTCATTGCCCACTTTCCCCCATTTGCCATCTGGTATGAAAATTAAGGGCTTTTTCCTCCTAAAAATCCCCCATGTCTTATCAAATTTTCCTTATTTGGCTACTCAACAAAATGCAGATTGGTAAGTAAGCTAATGCTTATTTGGTTTGATTATTTCATTGGGTATTTGGCTTAGTCTTCAGGAAATTCAGTAGTCTAGCCTTTAAATCTATGGTCTTTTTCCGTTGGTTGTTCCTAAGAAGTATTGAACTACCAGAAGCTAAACAGTTTCATGGATATTGTTTAACAGCTTTTTTAAACGCAAAAACATAAAAAATTTCCAACCTAAACTTGTGATTATTCTGTCTCTGAAGCACTGTGCTCCCTGTCACATGAATGGAAAAGCAAATTCATAGGTCTTCCAGCATTTTCACAGCTCAGACTGCTTGTCAGTATTTTGCACAGCCTGTCCCTGTCTCTGACACTATCTTTAAGTGTCAGCTCAGATTTTCACTTGTGACTTTGCTGATATACAATAGATGAGAAATAAACTCCATGTATTTTAAACATGCCAAACCATTTTGTTCTGCTGCTGTCTAGTCTTCTCATTATAAAGCAAGGACTTTTTAAAAATATTTGCATTTCAAAAGTCATGTCACAGGAGGATAGAAGTTTATCTCAGTGAGATGTTTGTCATTCTTAGCCTCCACTGTTACTGTTTGGCTGCTGTGTGTGATCCAGAACCTAATTCAGATGCCTCAGATATGAAATATTTTACTAAACTAGACTAAATATAGAGTGTTTTTGCTGGAAATGCAGAGGTGGTCAATAGACCAAAATTCAGCCTACATTGCTTCAGCTCTGGTGCCACTGTAAATGGCAGTAAGGGAAACAAGGGGTTTGTTTTCAGGAAATATTATATGTTTATCTGAGATTGATTTATGAAATGGAGTTAAACACACAATGTTTAAAAAACACACAAAACCCACAGCCAACATGTTGTCCTCAAAAATCATCAGCTGTGTACGTCAATAAACACCAAACAGTACAGCAGTGATACATGTAAAATTACACTTAGAGGCAAGTAACCAATTTGGATAGTTTTTTGCTTTACTCGCTCATCAGCTCTGATGTACAAAGGAAAAGCCACAGGGATCATAGAGATAAATATTTGCAAAATAAACACCACAAACAGCTGCATTTGTGAAGACAGAACTTGCATTAAACAGCTATGAGTATAAATGCTTAAATTTCATATTCCTTCAAGAATGAACACAGAGAACAGGTGCTACGGGATGCATTTCATATAGCAACTGAAAGAAGTATCTTTCTTCATTAGGAGTCATTATGCATCTGTTTGGAAAACAATCTTTTGGGTCCAAATTTCCTCTCCTACTGGTCTAATTGTTCTTTTAAATCCTCATCCTGATTCATTGCAGTACACAAATAGTGTTGCCATATTCTTTCTGCTGGAGATCTGGGCTTACACTCTGTTGGGAGATTGGGGCCAGTGAACTCTGTCATGTCCATTTTCCACCCTGGAGAGTGATGCTGGAGCAAGTTGGTGAACAGTTAGAGATGTTCTCCCGTGGGAGACAGAACCATTCCTAAAATCTGCCAGAGAAACTAGTACATGTCAGCAGGATCAGCTGTCCAGATAACCCACTAAGAAAGGATCCTCCTATGACTTTTCAGCGACAGTTTACTTCTGTGTCACCTGATGGCACAGGTCTTCCCTATAATACCTTGTCCCTCTCTGAGAAACAACTTACGAAGTTAAGCATCTACTGTGTTTGCTTTTGCCCAGTCCTAGCTAACATATTGCTATTTCAGGACCAAACTGTAGAAACAAACACAACAGAAAGATGTAAAATTTATCTGGAGATGTGTTAATACCCAAGTTTTGTCAGATGATTTATAGCTTGATACAGTAGATGCAGTACATCTGATTCACAGCAAGTGAGGACTCCCTCTGTACTTAATAGTCCACTCGCATTTCCTTCTGAAGAACAGTATTTTGTACTTGCACAGATCTCACTCCTCCACATTTTCACAGGACTTCACAACTTTGACACCTTTAGTCTCATAAAAGCTACTGGTTTTATTATCTCTGTTTAACAGAAAGAAAAATCAAAGGCAGTAGAAGAACATACTCACTGGCACAAGGTGGTTGTAGCACAGCTGGGAACAAAGCCCAGGTCCCCTGGCTTTTCAGTCTTCCTCAAAGCTTTCCCTTGATTTTAAGCTAGAGAACTGTAGTTCTTTTATACACTGACAACTGCTCAGAACAATCCTAAGTGTGATGGTTCATCAGTACTTCCTAGACTACCTATCTATGGGCCCCAGTCCTTACTGAAAACTCAGTATACGACACAGAAAGGAACTATTGTTATTCCAAAGTCTAAGACATCTAATTCCAAACAAACTTTAGTGGGAGAAAATCAGAATGGTTGAGCAGAAGATATAAATCAAGACTGCATGGCTAAATGCATTTGGAATTTCTCAGCAAAGTCACTTCATACTTAAAAATCATTAAAGGTATAATGTTGTACTAAATAACCAACTTTACACTCTCAAAATTCACTTTATATTTGGATACTATTTTTAATAGCTTTATTCTGATAGAGCTATATATCTATATTACACATAAGGGGGACCATACGTGACCTCACAGTTACTCCAGTTTGAGCTCTTTTCTAATTTAAAGATACCTCAACCTTTCATTTATATTCTTAAATGGCAATTCTACTCAGCACACATTTTTGTCTACTTATCCATATCTTATTGTATACTTTATTTTGTATAACAGAGTGTGGTATCCATAGCCACTACATTCTATCTCATTTATTACAAAGGTGTTTTCTTGATGCTACTTCAGCTTATCATGTCTATTTACTAGTGGCATACATAGTTAGTTAAACATAACCTGCTTGATTCCACACTGCTTGCACTTAACCAAACCACTTTCCCAGGTGTGCTTCCTACTGCATAGTTTAAAGTTTCCAAGATTTCCCTTCAACAGATGTTAAACTCACTGGTCTCTAGTTTCTTGGTCTTTAATCTTTTGACCCTTTTTTAACTAATGGAGTTGTATTTGCCACTTCCTAATTCTCAGGAATTTCCTTCATATTTAAGAGTATGTCAATTAATTTCATGACTTTTACTGATGCTTGTGTGATCACGTTATTTGTACCTGGGGCTATCTACCATAAGTGCATTCCATTTTTCTTTTTTTTAATTTCAAATTTTGTTTGAAACTGTAGACTGTCTTCCTTTTGTCTCTGAAGAATGGATCTATTGTTCAGTCAGCATATTGCTCCATCTTATTCCTCTAAGACAAAAAGAGAATGTTTAGCAGGTCTTTTTATTCCCTTGTGCCTCAAAAGGTAGGCTTTAGTTGCACAGAGGAAAACGAAGATGCAGAAAAAAAGGCAGTTCCCATACATTTTGCTAACCTCTGTGGGACTCGAGCATTTCCAACATGACTCTAGAAATGTGAAGCCATATTAAAAAAACCTCATCACTCCGATTAAACCCTGAGAGGTATTCAGCAGTTAAGAGTGCTTGGGTAACACATCGAATAAATAGTCTCTCTGCTTTTCTTGGGTTTCATTTCTTCCAGTAAGATTTTAGTGATGGAACCACTTACAACTCATAGACCAAATCAACTACTCTGTTGAACTGAAGCCCATGCGTGCTGAAGGGAAATGCACTGGTATATTTTCTTTGATAATTGAAACACTTTCAAGGCCACCCACACCTTCAGACAATTACGAAGAATGTTTCTGAGCATTTTGAGACTGAGTTTTTCCCAGACCATACAAATGGGATTTAAGAAATACGAGCTAACAAGTTCCAAAAAGTATATTTTGACTTTTTGTTGAAAGCTGTGAAACATTTTCCCACTAACAGTTTTCTCTTGGTACTTTAAAATCTCCTTTTCCTTAGTTACAAGGTACTTCTAACCTTATTCACTGGAATCCTATCTCCTCATAAGCAGTATCAGGTAGCCCTAAGGGTTACATTTGCAGAAGCAGTCTTTATCTGATATGAATCAAATCTTTTGGCTTCAGCTGCTAAGTTCTCAATAGCCTTGAAATCAAGCTCTCTCACATGTGATCCATTGTGTTTCAGAAGGCTCTGTTCATATGCTATTTCACTGGAGTAGGTTTGGACACTCATACATCTTCTGGACAATGCAGAATACTGAAAATAAGAAATAATTTTTTTCCCATGTGTGTTGGGAATTTCATAGGACCAAAACTGAGTAACAATAACTTTTTTATCTAAGATTCAAACACAGTGAAATTTTATTCATGATGAACTTGTCTGATTCCCTCATCATTGAGGGTAAAAAATGGACTGACATTAAAGTTAATTGGAACTACTTACAGTCTAGCATTATTGAGCAAGAGAAACATAAAAAACACGAAGTTTCAAGGAGTGTTGATGCACTCTATCCTGTTCAAAATTCCCAAAGGTGTAAAGGTCTTTATATGTAACATAGAGCATGAAGTTTTTCCTTTCAAAGGACTGTCACAGAAGGTGTATATGGTGGCCTTGGAAAAGTAAATGACATATTCTACTGCTAGTCTCAGAAGGCCAGAAATACTATACTTTGCATTGAAGAAGAACCCTAGGAAAGAAGAAAGTGCAACAGGAAATCAAAAGTCTCATATGTGCTTGGTTTAGAATACCTGATGAATTTCTACATAGCTGCAGACTCTCAAAGTCCACCTTATTAGACAGAGTAAATTACAAACTTCACCAAGCTTATAATTTAGCCTTTATCAAGAAGGCTAAAAACTTGAAAAACCTAAATCAAAGATCAATATCCCAAGGAATTACCAGTCCTTGTCCTGGTAATTTAAAGTGAGGAGTGCCAGGTAGGTGTTAGCACTATAGTGTTTTACCAAGAGGGCATGAAAATGGAGCCCAAAAAATGGAGAAATCTAACAATGTGTTATCTGAGGTTTTGGTTTGAAAAGGATTTGGTCTGGATTCATGAATAAAAAAAAAGGTTTGGGAGACAGTTGTTTTGTAAAGGTGGTAGGAAAAAAGAAGGGGAATAAAGGCAAGTAAGTAGAAGTTTGAAGCGTGAGCTATAAGGAAACTGTAAAGGACTTGATAAGATTTATACACAAATTATATCTGAGCCAATTGAAATGTTAGCATTTAATATTGTCTTACATAGACTGTAAATACTCAAGTATATATTTAACTAGATTTCAGATTTCTTTCAAATATTTCTGTGATGTAAACTAATTTTCCCTGTATTTACCTGTAACCAGATGCAAAATGATCTGTTTCTATTGTACCTACAAAACATACCTTAACTTCTTACTCTTCGGTTTCCACTGCTGCTATGAGTTTTCATGACGGCATAAATGAGAGAACCAAACCACACGTTCAGGTATTAGTTTGTGCAGTCACACAGTAAATATATGGTCGTTCTGTGATTTAAAAAAAAAATTACCTGTTACTATCTGAAGTTAAAATGAGTAGAATTCATCTTATAGTTTATAACTAATAGAACTTTATTATTTCCATGAATGTTATTCTACTATTCTAATGCATATTTACATTATTAGTGGCATTATCATAGGCCTGTAATTAAAGGCAGCAGTGTCAGAACGAAATGTTCAAGCAATTTAAATGATCTGTCAGGTCTTTCCTTCTTCAGAACAGACATATGCACTGAAATACAGCCAGAGATAGCTCATTAACTGCTATAGATAATTTCTGAGAAGGAAATGCAAATTAAACACTTCTGAATGGTTATCCCTTTACACAGTTCCATGGAGTCCAGAGTCTAGAAACTGTTTTGCTATTACCTTTCCACATTTGTTTTCTCATTAAAATACTGTAAAAATGCTGTTGCTGTAATACCTGCAGGCAAATACATCCATCTCATTATTAACTGTATTTTGTGTCACCCTCCCACTTGCCTTACTTATTTCTTGTCATATCTCTAAACCTCCTAGACCATCTAGATTTAACTAACTCTGCAGCTCCCTGCAGAACGCATTCTTCTGTCAGCACATATGCTTCGCATTCACCCACATTGTTATGCACTTGATTTCCACCACCCCCACCTCCACCCCCTTTCTTTTTACTGCCACTACCTTGTTGGCATTATGAAAGGAGAATACCTTTAAAGGGCCCTGAAACACTGTCATTACACACTCCAGACAGCAACCCAAAGATTCATCAGCATCTCACCACAAGTAGGAAATGAGAGATTCTGGGCTATAATGAGAGCTATTGAATTTTTTACAGCAGCTTAACCGAGGCTGTTTAGCTCAGGTGTTTCAGTAATGGCAGCACAGTGGAAAAAGCAGTGCATTAGGCTCTGGAGATTTTTTATTTTTCTCCCACCTCAGTGTGTGAATCGATTGTAATTTTTATGAAGGAGTGGCAGTAGCTGTCACAAGGTATGATTTCAAGTGTGTTATTTATTTGTGTGTGCTATGTGTGTTATATATGTGCTATTCAAAGATTCATAGAATAGTTCAAGTTGAAAGGGACCTTAAAGATCTTCTAGTTCCAATGCCCCTGCCATGAGCAGGGACACTCCCTACAACACCATGTTGCTCAAGGTTCCATCCACTCTGGCCTTGAACACTTCCAGGAAGCAGGCATCCACAACCTCCCTGGGCAACCTGTTCCAGTGTCTCACCACCCTCATTGTGAAGAATTTCCTCCTGACATCCTGTCTAAACCTCCCCTCTTCCAGCTTGAAACCATTCCCCTTGGTGCTACCACTACAAACCCTTGGAAACAACCCTTCCCCAGCTTACCTGGGCATCTTTGATAGCTGCTTAATTCTAGGATTTCCTTGGTATCCTGACTAGTGCGTCCGTTGTTCTTACATATCACCTTCTCTAAGGAAGTATCCTTTTCTTCCAAATACTTCTGAGCAATCTGTTAGGAGTGCTTTAATTTTCCCCACTCTTTTATTTGCCCTAATAAAAAGAAGCAAACCCTTTCTAAATGAAAAGTTTGACTTTACAGAAAGGACAGTCGACTCACCCTTGGGATACTACAGACATGTCACCTATTGCAGCACAGCTGCAAAGCTTGAGGGACTTGAGAACGTGAGGAGAAAGCCAGTCAGGGCCCCTCTGGCTTCAGCTTTGCTAGGATTTCACCCCATGTGCCCTGAAACTGGAGGTCATGGCCAATGTCTGCAATATGAGACTGGGATGAGGTCACTAATCTAATCATGACCTAAGCCTATGTTGGAATTCCTGACTTTGGAGAGACAGATGCAAAAGAAACCAGTTTAAGAGGCCCTAATAAACCAAGGAAATGCATCACAGTGGAGTCCTCATTCAGCAGATTTTTATATTCATTCAAGCTGCCTTCTCAGGAAGATTCAGTAAAGATGCTTGTCTCTCTCTGACTCAAAACTTCCAGGAAAAGAGCGTGACTTTGTCCAGTGAGGCTGAACTTCTGTTGAAAATTTTTTAGGACAACAGTTATCTGTTTCTGTATAATTATTGTCTGGTTTCTTCTGGAGCCTTTGGTATGAGGAAAACATTCAGTATGAAAACCAAGAGCTAGTTCAACACAGAAGTGTGTCTAAATATTTTTGTAATTTAAATGCATGCAAAGAAAGACTTATCTGTCTCTTACCTATATCCGGTGTTACATTCATGTCACTGTTTATTCAGTTCGGAGGTACATGCATTATTAGGATATGTGGTTGCACACACTCGTTCTCAGATTAGCATTTTTACACTACTAAAGATTTACTAAAATGTAAACAGCTTTGTACATGAGACTTTAGGTGATCTTTCTCCCATCCCCACTTCACTTGTGGAGGAGTTACTAATGGAAGATTTGATGTTATTTCAAGTACTGCTGGAACACACATGAAGATGCTGGGAATGGGCACAGTGTAGGGGGAAAAAAAAAGAGAAGAGCAAATCCTTTATTGTCATAGATGCACAACCTGGGGAATTTTTGTAAACCTGCATCAGATCCAAATGCTGGGTTTTTTTTCTTGTCTTTAAAAAAAACAAGTCACAACAAAATAATAAATCCCACAACTGGTCTGTGGTATATATTTTAATATTTTAAGGCAATCCTGCAGCAAGTTCTATTGTTAGTTCTTTTTGCTATCACAAATCACTAGCTCTGACATGCTTTCAGAATACAGAAGCCCTATGGCAGTGAAGACTGCAATAGAAATGTTTACAAATAAAGAAAACAAATAAATAGACAGGGACAGGAATTCTAGTCTCCTAACACAGGGAAAACCATTCCTTCTGGGAAAAGTTTGTGACATATACAGAAGGCAGTCTATGAATTCACGTAATATTACACCAGAATCCTCTTTTGGTCTTTTAGTTAACAATATGATAGTGGTACTGAATAAAAAGAGTACTTTTTCTCTAAAACAGCAGAGAACTCTTCCAATTAAAGTATTTTAAAATCTACGTGAGGGCTGTAATTTCTGGATATATTTATTATTTCTTCATGTCAACAAAAGTGTCTTTAAATATAAAAGCATGTATTTTTGTCCTGAGAAAGCAGGTTTATTTTAAGACCATTGAAATGCACAATGAAGAGGAGAAGAAGTGGTATCTCTACTGGACTTCTTATTTTCGACATCTGGTTGTGGTCCTTTGGGAGAAATGTAAGTAACAGTTTACCACATGGATTACAAATGTGCTGAATTGCAAGAACGAATATTAAATGAAAATATCCATAGCACCTGCAGCTTGTCCAGGAGAATTCCCCTTGTGTGTTGTGGGTGAGTTTTCTGAAAATCCCCTAGTGAGATGCAAACTGCAACTGCAGCTGCTTGTAGTAGCAACTTGTCTAGTGTTACTGAAGAGTTTGCAGATTCTTTTCCCTTCAATGAATCAACATTGACCAGGGCTGCCAACACACTAAAAAAAGAAAGAGAGGGAGCAGGGGAAGGATTATGATTATTAGGATTATTCCCCCAGAGTTTAGATGATCAAGCAAAAATGTGAAGTATTAATTAAAAAAAGAGAAAGAAAAAGAAAACTCAAGTAAAACACATGATGAAACACAAAGTAATTTTGATGTTCTGGGTGAGAATGCAGTGTTTAGTCTTTCAAAAGGTCAGGTTGCCTTTTTAACAAGATAAACCTTACAACTGTGTGTTTTGCTGACTTCATATACAGTCTGTATTCATAGATTCATAGAATGGTTCAGGTTGGAAGGGACCTCAAAGATCATACGGTTCCAACCCCCCTGCCATGAGCAGGGACACCCCCAACTAGACCAGGTTACTCAAGGCCCCATCCAATCTGGCCTTGAACACCTCCAGGGAGGGGGCAGCCACCACCTCCCTGGGCAACCTGTTCCAGACTCTCAGCACCCTCATGGTGAAGAATTTCCTCCTGACATCCAGTCTAAACCTCCCCTCTTCCAGCTTGAAACCATTCCTCCTGGTCCTACCACTCCAAGCCCTTTTGAACTGTCCCTCCAGAGCTTTTCTGTAGCCCCTTCAGGTACTGGAAGGCTGCTCTAAGATCTCCCTGGAGTCTCTTCTTCTCCAGGCTGAACAGCCCCAACTCTCTCAGCCTGTCCCCATAGGGGAGGTGCCCCAGCCCTCCAGTCCTTCTCATGGCCCTCCCCTGGACACATTCCAACAGTTCAGTATCTTTCCTGTGTTGGGGGCTTCAGAACTGGATGCAGTATTCCAGATGGGGTCTCATGAGAGCAGAATTGAGGGGGAGAATCACCTCCCTCGACCTCATGCTTCTCTTGGTGCAGCCCGCTATGTACACAAGTGACACTTAGATTTCAGATGTTGTGTTAGAGAGAATTAAACCATGGAGAATGTTTCACCCTTAGTATTAGATTTTTACTTGAGGATTCTGATCTAATTCTATGTGAACATGACTTGAAATAGAGTGGCTCATTAGGAAATGTCAGACTCGCCTTTTGATTTTACCTTCCAGAACGATGTTGCAGGATAGACTCTGCGTGCTCCATATCTTTATATCTGGTCTCTCCAAAGACCACTTGCACATTCAAGCATAGCTAAGTGGAAATCAAAGTCAGACTAATGTTGGCAGCACAAAAAGGGAATTACTAGTCTTTCCTTTAGGGTTTAAAATATCAAGAGGATAAAAAAAAATTAATGTTGAGTGGTACTTAATTTTTTTTTTCAAGAAAAAAATAACATTTTTAGCTGGGAGAGGCTGCCAACTCACTCAGCTCTGGAATTTGTGTAGGATTTGCTACTATTACAGAAAAATGGAAAAATTTATGTACATTTCTTTGTATCTCTTTGATACAAGATCTCTGCAAGGAAACCCCAAGCTGCACAGGGGTTAGAAGAGAGTCACATGGCAAACACTTGCTACCCCAAGGCAGCCTCAGAGGGTGACTGCCTCCAAAGGGTAGGTTTTGCCTGGAGGTGATACTTCGACCTGTGGTTCTAGGCTGTTGTACAAATATGTGGACCATGTCTAAAGAAACTCATTGGATCAAACTGCCTATATGCAGCTCCAAGTTTTACATCCCTCAATTTTATATGCCTATAAATCACAGTTGAATGCTGACAGACAGGATATGGAACATACCAGCTCACTTGAGGAGACCCCAGCTGGATGCTGGACAGTGTGTGCCCTGTCATTGCTTGTGTGAATATTAAGGTCCACATCCTGAAGAGGAGGAGTAAGTGAATCAGAAGAGGGAGCTCTAGCTGTGCTAATAAGACAAGTGGGGGACTTGTGTTGGAATCCACCCAAAGTAAGAAGAGAGAGTTCTTTTTCTGCTTTCCATTGAGAAGAAGGAGTTGTATTCCTTTCTGCCACTCTGGAAGTCCATGTTTTCATCCTAGTTTAATAGTTCCCAACTGACTCTCCAGCAACCTATCATGCTGTGCTTCTTGTCTCCTCCCTAACTCTTCTTTCCCTCCCAGGCAAATCCCAGATATCCCACCAGCAAAGATTCCAGCTCTCTGGGAGTCTCTGATGAGGAGACTTGATTAATTTTGCTTAAAACATTTGGATGAGTTCAGTTTCTAAACCTATTGTGCAACGTCATATTAATCTACAGAGGAGTACTTCTATATCATAGTCTTCAGAGACATGCAGAACTTGAATCAATATCTTCAAAGGTATCAGAACTGTAAATGTTCCCAAGCAAGGGGAAAACATTGTCTGTCTCTTAGAATAGAGTCAAATGTGGAAGAGAAAAATTACTTATTCTATGTGACCTTTCACAGGTACTTCCTTTCTTACTGCTCTTTTTCCCCCCAGGGACGAATAAGGGTTTAACAAAAGTAAACACATATGATGTTCTTGCTGAATCCCACTCACCTAACTCGGACCACTGAGAGGCACAACAGAAGAGACTGTAACAAGTAACAAACACTTTTGTCTACTTGGAAGCTGTGGGAGATGTTTGATGTCTGCTACTGGGGAAAGGGCCATGGTACCCCATCCCAGTCCTGTTAAGTGTCCTGTTTGAAAGCATCCCTGGTGAATCTACGGAAATATGGGTCTCTATGAAAATAGGCAGATTTCTTAAAAACACTGCCAAGGTGACAGGACACTTGGGTTTTTCTGTGATTCACAAGTAGATTGTGTAATAATTTATGGGCAAAATTACTTTCAGAAGATTCAGATAGACTGCAGTATTTTGTGCTAGACAGAACCCTTTTAGGAAACCAAGGACTGTGCCTGCACCCTTAAATTCTCTTGTACAAAGGTTCCTGGGGTTTGGCAAGAAACAAGTGTTCTGCACAAGAGATGGTGGAGTTCAGGATCCTGTGTGGTAGGAACAGAATACCTAGCAGAATCACAACCTGGATTTCAGGAGGGCCAACTTTGGCCTTTCCAAGCAATTGCTGGGGGAAATCCCGTGGGACAGGGTACTGGCAGGTAAAGGGGCCCAAGAGAGCTGGTCATCATTCAAAGACCATTTCTTTGAAGCACAACACAAGTGCCTCCCGACAGGAAAGAAGTCAAGAAAGGGAACTAGAAGACCTGTGTGGTTAAACATGGAGATACTGCACACTGAAAAGGAAGAAGTCTATAGGTCATGGAAGGAGAGGAAGGCCTCTTGGGATGATTATAAGGCTCTGGTGAGAGAATGTAGGGATGCAACTAAGAAAGCCAAGGCCTCCTTGGAATTAAACCTTGCAAGAGAGGTCAACAGTAACAGAAAGGGCTTCTTCAAATACACTGCAGGTAAAACTAAAC
>VZRI01002692.1:19785-68544 GCA_013397515.1 Upupa epops
ATTAGGGTGCACTGTCAGCAAATTTGCTGATGAAATGAGGCTGGGTGGTGTCACTGACACCCCATCAGACTGTGCTGCCATTCAGCAAAACCTGGACAGGCTAGAGAGCTGGGCAGAGAGAAATTGAATGAGGTACAACAAGGGTAAGTGTAGACTCTTGCATCTGGGGAAGAACAAGCCCAGGTACCGGTGTAGGATGGGGACTGACCTGTTAGAGAGCAGTGTAGGAGAAAAGGACCTGAGGGTCCTAGTGGAAGCAATGTGCTTTTGTGGCCAAGAGGGTCAACAGCATCCTGGGTGCATCAGAAGGGGGATGGTTAGCAGATCGAGAGAGGTTCTTCTCCCCCTCTACTCTGTACTAGTGCGACCGCATCTGGAGTATTGTGCCCAGTTCTGGATTCCTCAGTTCAAGAAGGACATGATGACACTTTGCAAAGGGTGTGCCTTGTTGCATGCCCTGAGTTGCACTGGCCAAGGCAAATCTGATTGGACAAGAAAGATGCAAGATGAGAAATTTAGGAAGCAAGTGGCATCAGAATACTTGCTTTCTAGAACAATATTCCTCTGTGTAAAGGACTGTACACAAACATAGCTCCTAGTGATATACTCACTGTTGCTCTGAAGCACCTCCAGGGCTATGCTAGTGTCTACAGTGAGATCCTGATCAGCCATCCAGGGAATTCTTAGCTTAGTCTTCCAATAAAAAATGAAAATGTCGTTGCTAAATGTGTTTTAAGCAATAAATACAGCAGTCCAGTGTCTTGTTTTTCTTACTGATCATTCCAATGGACATAATTTTCATTACTAAAAATACCTGACATGGACACCTGCATAGGATATATGACAGAGCCCAAGGGATTGCATATCTTGAGGGAAGTAATTGGAAGATTAGCAAATTTTCTTTAGGTATTTCATTATGTTACTGGAAGTGTGCAGCTGAGATCTATGTTACAATAATGCTGACAAGAATGTCTTTGAATAGACAGAAATTGAAAGAATTTATCTTTCTGCTTAGTTAAATCCCTAATTACTCATTATTCCATGCTCCTTACTTTAACACACTCCTTGAAGCCTGCTGGTAAGCTGCATAGAGGTGTTTCTTTTACAAGACTTATTATAGAGACACCTGTTAGAACTGATATAGTTAATGCTGCACCAACATTTCCATTGATTTGGTTTATGATCCAGCTGTAAAAACTCCTTTTAGTCTAAGATTTGATGAATGATGACTGAACCACAGAGCACTGGGAGAATAATGATTATAACTTACCAGACAGCAACATCAAATTAGATGAATTAGGCAAGTTTCTGAAGTTTGTTTTACATATTTATAAAGTGAAAAGTATTTGTTCCACAATGAATATTTGGAAGTGTCAAGGCACAAAAATCTAATGCCTCTTGAAACATTTGAAAGAATAATTGAACTGGGCAGTTCCAAGTGGAGAAATTGCTCCTGTGCCGGACAGTTCATTATTTTGCATTAGGAAATTCACTGATATTTTAGTAGAGAGTTCAGAATAGTCTCTTCTCCCAGGCAATGACCAACAGGTTGAGAGGGCATGGCCTGAATCTGCACCAGGAGAGGTTTAAGTTGGATGTAGGAATGACTTCCTCATGGAAAGAGTTATCAGACATTGGAATGGACTGCCCAGGGAAGTAGTAGAGTCCCCATACAGGGAGGTGTTTAAGGAAAGACTGGATGTGGCACTTAATGCCATTGTCTAGACGATGTGGTGATGTTAGGTCTTTTCTAGCCTCAATAATTTTGTGATTCTGTGATTTAAGATATAATGTCCGTTCTCTTTTGGCCAGATTAAAGAATCATTTGATACTCACTGGGGAAGGTGGAAGAAACATCACTGATCTTTCCTCCCCTATGAGATGAATGGGTGGGATGTTATGGGTAACATAAAGACTTTCTGCACTAGTGTTTAAGTGATGGCACTGAAGTTCTGAATGTTGTATCTGGAGGCAATACACAGAAACAAGGGATCAATGCAAAATAAAATTTTGTAAGGTGCTTCATGTACTAAATAATTTGTCTCACCTTCCCCCTCCTTGAGAGGTCCAAAACCACAAAATGCAACCACATGTCTGGATAATCGTCTTCCAAAATGAAAAGAGGACCATTAGCAGAGGGCAGATCTGTTTTTAAGCTCAAAAGAGTCAGCCATTATAGCAGTAACAGACACGCTTCTGCAAGTGGTCCTAGTGTGGGTCATGTGTCTCATCCCTTCTGCGGCAGAGGTGGAGGCAAGTAATTACAGGCTGGGAACAATTTTACCTGCAGAGTAAGAGCTAGACTACAGTAAAAGAACACAATGATGTCCCAGGGATGTAAAATTGCAGAAAACTTGGCCTAAATATCTGAGATAAACCATGTGCTTTTGAAAGAAAAGGGTGATGCATGTGCGTAGCTATCAGTACTGAACCTGAGCTCATTCACTGCACCTGACTTGGGCCATGCACTGTTAGTTCCATTACAGAATACTGTAACTCAATATTTACACACGGAAATATTTGAGTGAATGGCCTCAGCCTGGGTGACTTATGCTACACTCATCAAGGCAGTCAATCTCCTAGAGGGTTCCAGGTTTGCTTAACTCCTGTGGGTTTGCTCAAAATAATGGGGTTGGCATCACTTTCGTCAACAAGAAGACTGATTTTCATAGTAAAAAATATATCCATTTGTGAAGACAATGTGGTCTAAGGTAAAATGTGAGGGCTGGGATCTCAAAGGATGTGGAAGTCTAAGAAAATGTGAGCTCTGATCCAGAGTTCGCTGAAGTCATGGAAAGATTTCCCCCTCCCTGTTAGCGGGTATTGAATGAGTACATCAACAGAAACAGAGGAAGAGCCAAAAACAAGTTATCATGACAGGTCAGAAAGATGGCAACCTCACTCAGAAAAATATGAAAGTGTAATAAATGTAATGTAGAAGTAATGCTTTTATTTTAATAGTTGGCATTCTCTCTCCTAGTCTTCTTGGTTAAGTGCCAGGGTGAAAGTATTTAATATCCATTAGGAGTTTTAGGCCTGATTTTTTGATCATTACTCACTTTCAGTAGCACATGTTCATTTGATGTTCATTATATGGTGAGTATGGCCAAGTTCTTGCTGGCATAGTTGCTATTGGACAACAGTTGAGAATTTACTCCAGTAGCCTGTCCCTGAAAGTATTAGATTTAATTTAGCAGCTGGATCTTCATTAATATATAACTATGAGTGTGATTATGATGCATGTATTAATTCTAATTAAGTTTCAGGTAAAATAGACAGCTAGATGCTTGCACATGCACTCATGCACATGCACTCATGCACATGCATGCATGCACACAAAGAACCATCCATAGAGTAAGAAAAATTTATTGTAAAGACTATTCATTTTAATTGAACTGAGAGCAATCAGAGGCTGATCTATGCAGCAAAGATGGAACTGTTTTTTTTCAAGGCAATACAGTCTCCTTGTGAGTTGCAGCAAAAGGCAACACAATTTTTTGACCAAGGTCTTCACAGTCCAGATTTCAGATGGCATTTAGACAGCTGATTTGCAATTAATAGGAAATAGATATGTAGGTCTTTGTGCCTGACAGGGAATTTTCAACACATTATTTACTATTTTACAGTTCTAGCAAGCTGAGCATTCAATTTTACACCCTGGGATTGTTCATTGTGCCGTGTTCATGTTATTTTGTCCTACTTCAGGCAAAAGGTGCTGTCTACAGTTCTCTGAGAAGCTGAAGGGCAAGAAAACTGCACCTTCTGCCTGCTAAGGAGCAGTCTAAATGAAATAAGGAAAAAAATTGAATGGTAAGTGTGCTTTGGCAGACAGTAAGTACCTGATCCTCCTTTTCTTTCTGGGAAGTTTTCTGCCTCAGATGCAGGATATAAACCCACTTTTGTTAAGTTTGTAGCCTACTCTGGAGAAATCTGATCAAGGCAAAGTGAAGGCACAATTGTTTAGATTAGAAAACGCCTTTGAGATTGAGTCCAACCATTAACCTAACTGTGCCAAGCCCACCACTAAACCATGTCCCTAATTTCCCTATCTACATGACTATTAAACATGTCTAGGAATTCAACACCCTCCCTGGAAAACCTGAGAGAGCCTTGAGGCCATTTCCCCTTGTTCTATCACTTGTTACTTGTGAGAAGAGACCAACACCCACCTAGCTACAACCTTCTTTCAGGTAGCTGCAGACAGCAATAAGGTCTTCCTTCAATCTCCTGTATGCAACTGTGAATATAAAGGAGACATCCTGAATTTGTTTTAGCCTTTCTGTCATGCTTGAGTAGAAAAAAATTAAATCAGAGTCATGTGAAAAGTGTTGGTCAATACCAAATTTTAAATTTATTCAGGTGATTAAAAAACATCCTTAGCATTCGTGCTTTTTTCAGCTTGTACTGTGAAGCTGTGTTGAAACAGACAACTTAGAGATCATTAATTTCAAATTATTAATTAAAATGTTACTCAATGTATATCATGATGCTTACTTTACAGTTTCTTTTCTAAACTAAATTTATAAATGCCATTAAATTTTAAACTAATTTTAGCAGGAAGTTAATACTCAAAATGTGTTGAGTGCCTACCGTGTGTTCTTATCTTTTTATACAGGAAATTTTTCTTTCTGCATTTGAAGTAAGAATAGACAAAAAAGCTTTAGAAAATGAAGAGAGGCAGCATCCAGAAATAGAACATTAAGTCAATTCCTTGCATAAGTCTTTTTTTTTTTTTACTGAATCTTTCAATGGTACGTATTTCTCATATATTACCTGTCATCAAATTGCAGTTTTCAATACTGCTTACGATATCCTGAAATGGCAGAAAGGGTGCTTGAATTGGGTTAGTGTGGTTTTTGTTTGATGAAATCAAATTCTGAAGTTAGGTATTTGAGAACTAATGTATACCACTTATGAGATACTTCCCATTTCACCCCGTTTGCTGTGATTTTTTTCTGAGATAAGGGTTAAGTTTATGACAGGAGAACCTGTCATCAGATTTTTGATACAATCTAGCCTTCTGTGAATAAATGAATGAGGTAATAAAATTCAGTCTGTCTTAAACTGCAAAATCAGGAAGGAAAATTAGCCCGTTTTAAACTGCATCACATAAATCTTGTATTTTGTGAGAAATATAAGTAGCATTCAATCACTGACCATTTATTTCCATTATTCCACTGACTGCCACCCTCCCAGGATTAAAAACTGCAACTAGGCAGCTTTGCAGAGTGACTTCTAAGAGCTGGAAAACACCTTCCAGCTGCAGGATACAGAGCAAATCAACCTTTAAGGTCAAATTATGTCAAGGTCAAATCACAACCAGGGTAATTTTTAGTATCAAGCAGTGTAAGAATTACATAGATCATTGGTCACAAATATTTGTTCTCAATTTTAATTCTATGTTGAAGAGTTATCACTGCCGTTTAGTTAGAATATTGGTGTTCTTTGTTGCAAGTTCATTCATTGTCAAAATGGCAAGAAAGTTTTTTCTTATTTTTTACTATTTATAAGACAGATTAAGTATCTCTTAAGGGCAATCAATTACATGACAGACTATTCCCCTTTTAATTGTTTAATAATTATAGTCAGGGAACAATATCTATATGGCTTCTTCGTGACCAGAGAGAAAAAAAAGGCTCAACTTTGCTTAATTGAAAAGGGAGTGTCAAGACTACAGAAGTTAACGTAAGGGTCCTGCTGTGGCAGGGGGATTGGACTAGATGATCTTTGAAGGTCCCTTCTGATCCCTAATGATTCTAAGGGTCAGTCTAGGAGAACAAAAATGTATTTTCTGTTAGAGTGAAGTTATCTGTATGGGTTGTTGCAGCTAAGACTACAGCATGCATTTTTTTGTGGGGGCTGTAGTGTCACAATATCAATAGCATCCTAATCATTCCCAAAAGTTACAAACCACTTCTGGCCTGAGTCAGATGGAGTTGAAAACGAACAGGAGTTTTGACTTGTCATAGTCACATTCACGGTCAGGGGGATGTGTGACCCATGCATGTNTGTGTTAGTTTGGTGGGGGTGGGTGGGGTGGGGGGTGGTTCAGGGTCTCTTGCTTTGGTTTTTATGTGAATAAACCAAAGGTCTACTTGGAATGTCTGAATTGTTTTAAAAGGTTAACCAACCGATTAAAAAACCATGTTTCTGTGATGAATACACAGTTTCTGTGTCACAAGTTCCCTTTAAAGCTCAGAAAGGCCGCTTCAGCTTCCAATTTAGTCACATTTTCAAAAGAATTTTGCAAAATTTTGTTGCCAGATTCCAAGTCTCCAGTGATCCCTCTCCCACTGCTCTGCTTTCAAGTCGTGCAACCTTTTTATGAAATTTGGCTTGAGAATGATGCTGACCTTAAAAAAAATGAGGTGGGGGATTTTAGTGGTTTGTGCCAGGACTTTGGCAGCTCTTCCTGTGTTGTAATCACCTTATCTGTGAGGTTTTTCTATTAACCAATCAAACTAACTAAATAAATATCCCAGTATAATGCACAACATATTATTTTACTTTTTTAATTTTTTGAAGGATTTTTGGCTGTGGTTGTTTCGTGTGGTGTAGGGTTTTTAGTGATACAAATCCTGAGCCTTATTAAATATCATTTTTTATCAAATTGATGTGTATAAGAATGGGTGACCGAAAGAGGAACCCAAATAACTACAGTGATTCTATGCATATTTATTAGGTCACAGTCACTGAGAAACTGCACTTCGTTTAAGCTGCCTTTCCTAAAAGCATATTGCAGACTTAATCCTCTTTCAGACTCAGTTGAGTTGAGCTTGGCTTTAGTTCTTCAGTTGTATTTTGTACAGATTGTGACTTAAGCAGCATAAATGTTTCATCCCGCCATATCCTATATAATAAATGATCTGAAAGGGCAAACAGCAGAGTCACAAGTTAATTATGGTTCTTTTAAAAATTACAAGAGGGACAGTCAGAGTAAATTAGAAGTAAAATCAGAGCCTATCACTCTTAATGCTTTTAATCTTCTTATTACATGGATTCCTAAAGGACCAGGCTGTTATAATACACATAGTATATATAGGTCTTTTCAATGACAGATGCTTGGCAGGTTAACCATGTCCTTAGACATGTGGCTGTTCTAGATTAGTTTACATAGTTTAGAAGGGTCAACACTGCTACAGATATATGTCTGTGAAAGCTGTTGATATCACATAAAAAGTGCTGTGCAGAAAACTGTTGAGTTCCTTCAGTGAGAGGCATATTCTGTTGTTTTGCAAGTTAAGTTCTTCAGAATGTTACTGTTCTAAGCAGTTTTGTGGTGGTTCTTTTTTTTTTATCAGATGTGCACAAGGCAAGAAAAAATTAACTTGGGGAGGTTCTGGTTTTGGTTTTTGGTGGCTTTTTCTTCTACAAAAAGGTAATGGTTAGACAGCATTACACTCCATAACACAGTCTTGCTGCTTTGTCTGTTTCCAAGTTCTGTGCAGGTGAGTTGTGTTCATTCTATGGGCTTCACCTTGTGATGCATGTGGATATTAGGAATTTCAGAAACTAGGCCACCAAAGACTAATCTGCCTAATCTAGAAGTGTGAAGAAGAGGAAGGATGGGAACAGAGATTGTGATTTAATCCCTTCTCACAGAAATATCTATACACAGATTAAAGGCAATGAAGCATCTTCAAGAAGTAAGTAAGCAATCCCTTTCAAATGAAGTACTCTCTTCCTAAAGAATAGAGGAGAAAATTCCTCTTTAAAATTAGCTGTTGAGAGCATAATATCTGAGGTTAGAGATCCTCATCTTACGCTCTCCATCAGGATATTTCTGGCTACAATCTTTCCTTGCCTAGGGGAACCCGTGAATACGTTTTGTGTTACTAAGTGCTAATGGCTTTAGTGGAGGCAAAAGAAAACAAAACAAAATCCCCAAAATAATATATAACTGAATTGCTTTAAGAAGGTTTCTCTGTGTCACATATAGTTTTTAATTCCCATACTTTTGTTTTGATAAAAAAATATAAAAATCAAGTTGATGAATCTCTGGAACACGTTGCACATGATTATGAAGAGATGCTCTGTAACTACATTCCTAAGATAAAATGCAGCCAGCTCAGTGCAGTTTTGGGGCATAGAAAACAGAACAATACTAAATTCTTGTACCCCAGTGTTTCCTGATGTGTGAGCTGTGGGAGAACAGTAGAGTTTCCCTTTGGTGAAATTATTCAGACAAAGTGCATAGCATAGAATAAAGTTCTAGGAAACCATTTGCAGCATCTTCGGTTTTGCAATACGTATTTTTACATGGCCAGAAACATTGCATCTTATGCTCCCTAAGGTTTTGCTCCTGCCTGGCAAGGAAACTAACAGTGATTTAAGAATTTCAATATATTTCTGAGGAGGCCTTGTTTGTTCATGCTTGCAAATTGGTAATAATTTCTGAGAAATACATTAGCAAGCATCAATAAATCCTTGTATCTGTTTGTGTCCTTACGGATTCTTGCATCGTTATGAGAAATGGGTATTTTGTACAGAGAACTTTGATTATATCTATGCTAGTAGATATAATATCCAGATACCATTGTTACCTGTGGAGAAGGAGGAGGAAAAAGAGGGAGAGGAATAGGTGGATTTTCACACCTGTAACTCCTGAAGCTGCTCCTGTCAATATTGCAGAAGTCTTTGAACTTACTAATGATAAGGCAACCAGTCTTCATTCAAAAAGGTGCAAGCAAGCAATTTTTCCTTGTTTTAGTGTCTGGTAAATGCAAAATCCTGGAATATCAAGTCTTACTTAACAGAAGTACCCAGTGACCCAGTTGCTCTTTCTTACTCCCATTCAGTGTAAGAGACAAAGGGTAGCACAGACTTAGCTGGGTTAACCCTATGAATTTCAAGGTCAAAGTAATTCTGGAGTTTACCCTGTTTCATTCCAGAAAAGGTTACTTAGGAATAAAACACATCAGAAAATCTACAGGATCTTCATCCCTGATGCAAACATAATGTAGTCCTTGTACTACCTGCACTTCAGGGGCTGAAATACCGAAGTAATAGATCTACGTGTTCTTAGCGGGGAAAAAATGCAGACAAGAGGGTTTTTTTTCATGTAAAAGATCTCCAAAACAAAATAAAACAGAAAACACCTGCATAAAAACTGTGCACACAGTGTATGATACATGCAATTTATCTTCATTCGGAGTAGTTTGGAGTGAGCTAAGCTTTCCAAACACTTATTCTTGCTGTGGAATGCAGCCATTCTTCTTGATAGTCTTCAGGGCATAAGCATTTCTAAACCCAAAGTGTTTCACAGCATATTTTAAATAATCAGTCATGAGATTCAATCTTCTCAGTGACTCCAGTGTTTTTACATTTGAGCTACTACTTATTACAAAAAACCTGCACACAACAGTAGAGAGAATAACAATTTCACCCCCAATACCAGCTGATCAAAATCGTAAGTCTTTTCTTTCATTTTATTCCAGTGTGGATTCCTGAAAAAAGCATAAATAAGTTGGACATAAGAAATAGAAGTCTTGGACTTCTAAGCAGCATTGTCCTTGGAGCTCTAGAACTAGCTAAAAAGCAGCTTTGGGTACCTGTGTACATTCTTCTGCTAGGGAAAACTGCAAATGGCGGTTAGATCTGAAATTTCTCTATGTAATACCATCAATCTCAAATGAATTGAGTAGTATAAGCTGGTGATTATGACTCCCTATCAAGTCAGCAAGAAGGGAAATGTCCACAGTTTGCGAAAGGAGATGTACACATGCACAAGATAATTAATTCCCCATCCATTATACCTGTATTTTAGGATGAAATGTGTTGCACTCTGACACTACTTATCCCTCACTTTTGACTTAAGAAAGGACATAAATGATGATTTATTAAGTGATGCTTCCTTTCTATTTCACAATGTTTTGGAACAGTGTAGTAGATGCTTATTGCTACTCAAATGCTCAACAACAAAATGATGCATATGACAGAAATTACTATTTTATGTGTGTATATTTTTACGTACACCAAAGGTGTCATACATTGTTACAGATATTAAATATAAATATAAATAGCCTCTGGGTACTCTTCTGTTAAGACACAGCTACCATGGGGACTATACACATGATTAAGCAAGCAAAAAATATGTTTGCTTTTCTTAAATACTCCAGTCTCAGAGAGATGAAGGGCTCGTGCTCCAAAAGGAATATGGAATCAGTCAGATACTCTTCCATTCAGCTGGTCCAATGGATCCAACTCTGAAGCTGATTCTAAGGATTTAATCACATTATCACCATGTTCAGTTAAACTTTGGGTTCAGCCTTTACAACACAGTGAGACAGATTGTCACGTCAAATTATGAATTATGTGATAAAATGAGGTTTATGGAACCAAGAGGAACATAGTTTACATTAGTCCAGTGTATGCAAAACGTGTATGATTTCATATGTAATATGGATAAAATTTAATAAAATCATTAGACTTTCCAAGTGAACCTTAAGCACCATTTTGAGTAAACCATGGCTGGTTTATGTTTTGCATTCTCACATGATTTTGACAAGAAACCAAATAAAATTTGGCAGGTTTGACTGTTTAATGTTGAGATTTTGAATTTATTTGGACCTGAAACAGAAGCAAAATTTTTAGCTGTGAACCCACCCAGAAAGTCTCTGAAGAAAAGAGTGATACAGCATCCATAACAAGTGATGGATTTTCAGATAATTCTGACATACATATATTAAAATTTCATGCTCCAGGAACACCACTCTTGGTGACAAGAAGCACAAGAAGAGAGAAGATTAGCTTCCAGCTCTAGCCTACATAGCCCAGAGATACACATTTCCATATTCCTCCAGTTGCTTTTTCCACACAAACCAGTTGAAATAGCACACTGGGAATCTAGCTATATGCAAACATCAATCTCCTCATCTGCATAGCATCTACCAACAACTTCACTCACCTCCTAATCTGATTAAGGTAGGTTCAGATAAGGCATGCTTCACTATAGCAAGGTTTTACTTCCCAGAGACTTTTTGCCTGCTGGACCTGGACCCAGAACCTCAGGCGAGAGTACAGACCTTGAAAATAACTGGGTTATGGCAGAGTTTGGAAAGCCAAGACATTTCTGCACTTGAGTACTTAGCTAAAGGATCTGTCTGCAGCTCT
The DNA here is from genome assembly GCA_013397515.1 of Upupa epops. Lineage (NCBI taxonomy): Eukaryota > Metazoa > Chordata > Aves > Bucerotiformes > Upupidae > Upupa > Upupa epops. The sequence goes on from VZRI01002692.1 coordinate 30,898, forward strand.
ACTAAATGCCTCCACCTAGACAGACCTGGCAGCTACTGCTGTTACGTATCACTTTAGCAGTCTGTAAATTTCTGCACCACACTAAGCAAAGTTGTGCATCAGTATGAGCTTTCCCATCCTGCCAGTAAACTTATGTCATAATGGAGAGCTGTGACACTTGGAATGAAGTTCTTTGTCTTGCAGTAACACAGGATAAGAAGCAGTACAAATAAAGGTAAAGATAATTAAAGAGAGAATAATTCACTACCCAAGAGAAATTGGATTAAAAAAATGCACAATGAACACACTTTATGCAGTCTGACAGAGAATTTTCTCTGGGAGATTTGTTCTCAAGAAGTCAGATTGCAAGGGAATTACACAGGTAAGCGTAGCTTTTGCTAACAATTAGGAGTAATTTCAAGGAATCTGTTGTCTTTTCTGTCATGTATCATTCATATGCACAATGTAAGGAATGTTCTCTCTAAAAGTACTTACACGAACTTAAGCATTACAACATTGCAGGGATCATCAAGAAGCAGATCATAAACAGGCTTGAAAAACTAATTATATCAACAAATTACTCTTGGGTTGAACTAAGGAATAAAAAGGTCAAGAGCCAACTCAAAGTTTGTCCAGTGGCAGGGAACAAAATAATGACAGGCCATGTGCTGCACTCTCACTATAAGAAACAGTATTGTTTATGAAATGACAGGAAAGGAAAAGCTTTTGCACCTCAAGGAAACAAAGCCCTGACCTCAACAGGACTTGCTCCTACAGCACATCTGACCCCATTAGATTAGTAAACATCGTTACAAAAAGAAGTGCCCTAGAGTAAAGGAGACGATTCAGATGGTCAGTTTCCCAGTACGGTTAGCTACTTAAAGTTGATGAGACACTAGTGTGAAAGAGAGCATACAACTTATGGGAAGAAAATAAAAGGGAAATGCACTATATGCTTTGCCCTTTTGTCCTCTTACTTCTTCATCTCATTCCATTCTTTATGCCTGAGGGGGATGAATTGGCTTGGATGTTTCCTTGAAGGCATGCAACGGATACATAAAGTGTTCTAATCATAGACTGGTAGGAGCTGAAAGGGACGTCTAGAGGTCATCTAGTCTCACACCTCTGCCAGAGCCACCTCATCTACAGCGGATCACACAGAAACATGTCCAAGAGGGTTTTGAATGGCTTCAGAGTTGGAGACTCCACAAATTCTCCAGGCAGCCTGTGTCAGTGCTCTGCTATCCAAACTGTAAAGTTTGTTCTATATCCCAATTTATGCCCATTGTTTCCTGTTCTATTACTGGATGCCACCAAGAGCCTGGTCCCAGTCTCCTGATGTATTTCCTCTTTAGATACTTATAAGCATTTATGAGATGTTACCTCATTCTTCTCCTCCTCAGGTTAAACAGCCCCAGCTCTCTCAGTCCGTCCCCATAAAGCAGATGCTCCAGCCCCTTGATAATCTTATTGGTTTTGCACTGGAATCTTTCCAGTAGTTGCTTGTCCTTCTTGAACCAGGGAGCCCAGAACTACATGTACTATTCCAGATGTGGCCTAACCAGGGCGGATTAGAAGGGGAAGAGAAGCTATCTTTGACCTACTGGCCACACTCTTTTTAATGTATCCCAAAAGACCATTGGACTTCTTGGTTACAAGGGCACTCATATACAAGGACTCATGGCCAGCCTGTGGTTCACTGGCACCCCAGATCCCTTTCCCCAGAGCTGATCTCATGCAAGTCATTCCCAATCTGTACCAATGCATGGGGCTGCTTTGCCCTAGATGCAGTATTTACTTGCCCTTATGAAAACTTATATCTCTACATCCAGATCTCCAGCCTATCCAAGTAACAGTGGATGGACACTATGTGTGATGAAGAATATCAGTGTGAGAGGTGTCTTATAAAATACTAGGATAAGACCAAAATATCATCACAGAACAAAACTACGAATTCAGAGTAAAGCTTGATACTCTTTAAAAAGCTCCCAGTGGGAGAGGAAGAGCCTACTTTCATACTGAATATGATTATGCACCAAGCTAAAGAAGAGAGAAGGAGCGAACTGTATCTTGAACTACAGTGAAAAACCATAAGCCCGGCAAGCTTTCCAAGGTGAGGCCAGGCTTTGAAAAAAAGAAAGGGAAATAAGGGAAGAAAGACATAGAGGCATTACATTGCCAGACCTTTGCACTCATTGTAGCCAAGATACTGGAACAACTAAAAAGGAATTTTGCAGATTTTAAGTTTCTGTGTTCATATTTCATTTTTGTTTCCAATTTTGCAGTCAGGAATTCATCTTCCTGCTTGCTAGGACACATTTGTTTCCTTCTTTAGGCTTGTCTTGTGTTAAGAATGGGCTGCTTTGGCAAGACACAATCTGCAGAGAAACAACCTGTTAGATTAACTCATGCTGTACATTGTCCTTTGCCATGTGATGAAGGAGAAAAAAGGAATTAAGATACAGAATGTCTTGTGAAGTTCTTGTTAGGCACAGCCTGTAGATGGTCTCAAAAAATCTAGATTCTCAGGAATATAACTGAGATGAGGAACAGTGTAAACTAAATATGAGTTCAAATGAGGCAGAGTGGAAATCAGATATTAAACAAGAATTACTTTTTTCTTAACTCTCACAAACCCTTCAACTCCTGGTATTGTAGTAGACTTTACATTACTTTTCTGCCTTGTCTCCTTGTCACAACCACTGCTAGAGTGTGTAAGTTTTAGCTTTCCATTAAATGCACTAGATCACATTAGTTACAGAGAGAGTGAGATGAATTTTAAATGTGAGTCTTCTAAAATATAGGTGAAAAATTCTATATTTTAACCAAAAAAAAAATCTTTGAGGCTTTGTACTTGCATTAATGGCACTTGTAATGTGTAATACAATTAGCAATGGTAGCCAATGTTACCCGCAAATAAATTATTCCAGACAGATGAAAACAATAAGTGTGTGTGTGGGGGGGAAATGGAATGTGGTTAGTGCAGCAAAAATCTCACTTGTTAAAGTTATGTCTTCACTGTGGAGTTACTCAGCTTGTGCCACCAGTTTGGTAACAATGAGTTTCAACCAACTACAGTGCCTTAATCTAACCAGTGGCAGAGCTATAATGTATAGTCTGTGGTGTATTAATCATATAGATAGCTCACTTTAGTGGGAAGATGCAGGCATTCTTCTTGTGCCTTACCACAGTTCTCTCTGCTTAGCTTAGTTCGTGGGAAAACACTCAGTGTCTTCAGAACCACAGGATGTCACCATGGAAGTCTTGTCTTACACCTGTGACTTAGACATATTTTTATTCTGTGCTTTAAAAGACACAACCCTATATGTAAAGGTATTGCTGCAACAAAATAGGAGAAGGTTATTTACATTACCAAGGAGAGGTTAATATTCCTGTTATAGTTATATATAACTATAACTATATAACGATTCCATAGTTACCTATGGTGTGGGGTTGTCAGAGAGGGTGTGATCTATAGGCCTGTTTTAGGTGCCTATGTGACACTAAGATGAAGATAACCTTAAAAATACATATTCATTGTTTATAAAAAGAAGCCAGATGAGATGTAGTCTTTTATGCTGGTTAAGATTAATTCCATTGCAAGTGACTAATCTCAGCTGGGAAAGAGCTATCACTTTTTTTACTGCCTTGAGCTCAGGTCATTGCCTGTCAGAGTGAGTTCTGGATTGCAATGTTAAATCAAACAGATTGGCTGAGGTCATGGGAGAGGCAAAGCAGGGTGGAGCACAATCATTTACAGAATCAGACCCTAGTCACCAGCCCTTCCTCAGCTGAGCCTGGTCACTGTTGAAGTGGATGCCCCTTCCTTTCCCTTTTCTGTACTGCTTACAGCAGTCTATCTATTAATGAGCATCTGTCTCATCTGAAATGCTCTGATTGTTATGAGATTGTTTGCCATGAAAGTGTAAGGTTATATCAGAGATACACATGACAAGAAATTGAAAGATGAGTCATTCTCATCTTGTACAGGCAAGTGCCAGACAGTAGAAAAGGTCACCACTTGCCGCTGAGACTGGTGCAAACAGACCTTTTTTGCTCTTTCCTACTACTGTTTAAACTAAATTGCCTGTACTTATACTGACTGGGCAATGACAATTGTAAGGGCAAGGAGCTGTCTGAGCCAGAAAACAGTCAATGTAGCTGTGAGTGTAGCTAAGAGTTAACAAATAAAAGCCCTTCCTGTTGAGCGCTGGGTTTTCTAGAGCTGCCATGAACTTTTTTATAAGGGAACTAAAGAGTCCACAGACAGGATTGTTTTTTCATGGGAGGGATCTTGGAAAATTCTAAGGCTCAAACACCATGAAAGTTTAGCATGTAACTAAGATTAGAGGCTGATAGAGGTGATTAATAAGAGGAAGATGACAGAGAGAAACCATGCAATGTCATAATGCATATAATCACTGAGCTTTAAAGACATGAATATGTAGGTGTGGGATTACTGCTTCAAATGTGATTTTGCGTTATGTTTCTTCTGTGTAAAGGCTTCAAATATGCAAATTGGCTCTGCCCTGAAGAGTTCGTCTCATAACCCATAGATTTTTGTTACACTGCAATCAGTCAGGCAAACAGATCTGATCAGTTCTTCATGCTTTTCCATTTTCAAGAAAAATCAAATTACAGACATTGGTCAAGATAGATTTTGTTAACTTAGTATTGTGGTTGCCACAGCAAATGATTACCCACCTGAACACCAACCCGCCAGGACGGATGAGTGGCCTGATACTGGGCTACAGGGAGAATTAAGAAGATACCATCTTTCAGATTTTATTTGTCTGCACTTAAGCCAACTACATGAAGTTTAGTTTGTGTTACTTTTTCAATAACTTCTATCACATACATGGATTTGTTAGTTGGTCTAATTCAGAAACTTGTTCACTGCATGTAGCTATGTAGTTTGTGAAGCTTGGTAACTACATGCTAAGGCACAATCTGTACCAATGTAACTTCAATATCCAATAAACACCGAAGACAAACTCACCATACAATACCTTATTTCACGTTTCAGCAGACAAAAGCAAGACTAAACCAGTCCTCACTTTATGTATGAGTGGACCCCAGGCCATAAAATTCAAATAAGTTTCAAATAGAAATGAAAATGAAAAGCCTATGTAAGAAATTAAGAAACTCCAAGGGGCCAAGTACACATTAGTTTCATAAACCAAACCCTGTAAGCTGCTTTTCCATTAGCTGGCAAAAGATTTCCCCAGTCTCCACCTTCACCAGAAAGTGGTGTTTTTTTACATGATAATGAGATTTTCATTAGTGTTTAAATCATTATCATAAAATTAGAGCTGAAGTAATCAGAACATTACAACCAACATTATAATCAGAACATTATAACTCCTTTCTTCTCTGATCACTTAGTAATGGACAATATAGTGTCAGCTAAGTCAGATCTTCTCATGTGTTCGAAGTTCTTGTTATGACATTGTCTGGAAACCTCCTTTGGCAAGCTGGGACATCTCATTTCCCCATGGATCCACTTGAGGCTGATGAGAGTGATTTGATTGTGAATACTGTTTGTAGGTTTGCATGCCTTTTCTATGATTATAATGCATTTCCAAATGTAGTTTGTTCAGGTGGCGAAGAAGACCAATTGCATCCTGGCTTATATGTAGTCAGAAGGAGTAGGGAAGTGATTATCTCCCTGCAGTCATCACTGGCAAGGCCAGTATTCCAATTCTGAGTTCTGTTTTGGGCACTTCAATACCAAAAAACCTTTGAGTTGCTGAAGCGGGTCAACATGAGCAACAAGGTTGGTGAAGGGTCTGGAGAGCAAGCCTTGCAAGGAGTGGCTGAGGTAGCTGGTTAGTCTGAAGAGACTACTGTCTACAACTACCTGCAAGTAGGTTGTAGAGAAGTGGGTGTTGGTCTCTTCTCACAAGTAACAAGTGATAGGACAAGAGGAAATGACCTTGAGTTGTTCCAGGAGAAATTTAGGTTAGACATTAGGAAAAAGCTTATTTATTTGAGGAGTCATCAGGCATTGGTCTCCAGCCACCCAGGAGGGTGGCTGAATCATCATTTCTGGATGTTTTTAAAAGTCAAGCGTAGAGACATTATTTAACAGTGGGCTTGGTACACTTGAGTTGCTGGTTGGACTTAATGAAGATAAAGTCTTTTCCAACCTGAACAATTTTATGATTCTATGATAACAAGATCTGCGTTGCAACTGTTTTCCAGCCCAGATATAAAAGCAAGGGAAAAGAAAGAAGTGAGGGGCATTGTAACCAACGGCATTTTGTCCTCTGGAGCAATCACTAGGCATAGCAGGGCCCTGCTTCCTAGAAGAGTGGCTAAACACCATCTGCTGATGGCAAGTAGAGAATAATCATTATTTGCTTTTGCTTTTGTGCATAGCTTTTCTTATACTTTATTAAAAATTGTTGACTCATTAGCCCCTTGTTATATTTTTCTCTTCCCTCTCCATCCAAGAAAGGGGGACTGAGCAGCTTGGGTGAGCACCTGAGTCCCAGCCAGGGCCAAACCATCACAGCTGGTTTTAAAGCTGTATGCATAATCATGATTAAATCAGAGCTTCTCCATCACTGATGTGCTGTACATTCTCACCAATCTATTCACTCCAGTCCATAGCTTCAGCTTGACCTAGAATTATTTTTGTGTTTTCCTGGGGGTTTTTTGTTCATTTGTTTTTATTATTGTTGTTGATGTTGGGGTTTTTTAATCTGATAAAGAAAAATCAGAACTTCCCTTTTAACTGGGTAGATTGAAACTGGAGTGGTCATGTAACTTTGTCAGAGCCAAGGGACAGGTCAATGGCAGAACTAGAGCATTGTGCAAACTTGTAATTATGCATCCTACATTCTCATTATCCCAGCAAACATTCAGTCAGACATTTCTGTGCTCTAGAAGGTAGTTCAATATCATAGAATCACAGAATTATTTAGCTTGGCAGATCCTTGAGTCCATCACCAACATTGTGTGATCAATTCAGAATCAGGTAAATGTAGGTCTGAGATGTAACTGAGCTCATTCAGCAGAGTAAAGATACTAGCAAACTAATACCACAGTATGAACAAGTGATAGAGCAGATGATAAAACAAACTTTGTTTTTTTAAAATAAATTATTGAGATATAGCTTTGCCTAATATTCTTCATGAAACTGTGCATTTTCTAGTGATGGGTTTCTTTTTTAGTATGCACTCCTTGTCTACTTCTCTAGTAAAATCTAGGAGCATGTTATTTTTGTTGAGGTTCTGAATTATTGAATAAGGATTCCAGTGGCACTCTACCTGATATTTCTACCATCAGAGAGGTACTCTTCACCTCCTACAAACCAGAGGCCTCTCCAGAAAGTTTTGTACCCACCTGCTGAGGTGCTGAACTAGGCTTTTGAAACTGAGGGAGAGGCTGGCAAGGCAATAGCGTTGTTAACCAGACCTAATATTTTTGTAGCCTGTCCACTGGTGCAGAACATGTTATCTTGTGCTGTCAGAGGTGGCAATGCTGTGAGGATCATTCTCTAGGTCCTAACCAATGCTATTCACCATTTTATGCTGCCAGTCCATGAAAACATCTTAGAAACAGCTAAGAACCGTCCTCCAAGTAAGGGTATATGGTAATGGTAAAACTGGGTGACTTTTCCAAAGCATTTTGTACACATCTTAAGAGCTGGATTGCTTCTGTTTGAATTCCTACTCCTTTTGCCTTTGTTTTGCCTGGATGTTGGTTGTGTTCCTCACACTACAGGTGTACATCCTCTCTAGGGGTCATAGAGGAATCCAGAGAAGATCACAGGCTGATAGAAAAGAAAGCTTAAAGAGTCTTTTTAGCAACCCCAAAGCAACACAACAGCAGCAACAAAATATGAACAACATGAATAGTAAATTATCCTGATTTACTACTTTATAAAGATCAGCAATCCTTTATCCAAACACCTGTCTTTGCCTCTGAGATGCTGTACTCTATTAAGACATTCAGAGAATTTTCAGGAGATAGAGAGCTGAAAGGGCTCACAATCTTCAAAAGTGGAAACTTTTTTTCATCTAATTAACTCCCCAAATGGGGGGGGNAGATACACATTTTCTGAAAGAGAAAACCCTTCTCTGAAAGCTATGCTCATCTCGTCAGGGAACAACCTACAAACCCATGCGATCACATGAGGTTTCAAACAAAATTGTCTGCCTTTTCAGCATTCCAGTTTTAGTTGTAAAATTAACCTATAACCAAATTTGTGATAAAGGTGACATGTAGTGGCCTGTGTGAGATAACTGTAATGATTACAATAAAATTTTACAGATCTAAATCAGAAGTAATATATAAGAAAAAGGTAAAGAAAAATGTGGGGTGAGCTGGATTCCAAGAATAAAAAAAATCTGACTGGTTATTATTGCTCCCACTGCTTCTTTCATTGTGCAGGAAGGATAGGTGTAAATCCAGTCTGGTGGGATGGAAGGGCAAGAGGAACCTGATGAGAAAAGAGTCTAGGCCAGCAGAGTCTCTCAGGTTCTGCACAGAAAGATGAAACATTTCTTACTAACCCTTTCTATATGGATGCTCTTGCAAGCTCATTTTGATTGTAGATTTAGATTTAGTTAAAGGTGAAAGCCTGAGGTTAACAGAACAGCTAGTGAACCTTCTGCCAATTAAATGTTTTGCCCCAAAGACCACACCTTGTGATGGCTGAATTTCACTGACACCCCTTCCAGAATGTTTTCTCTCTACTACCTTGTTATTGTAGTGATGGTGGCATTGTAAATTATAGTCCCAGATGGATGAAGAACCCTTCTGAACTGATCTTAGTGCTGTTCCCTATAGTATTGCTAATGATTACACAGCTGCCTACTAGGCATTCTAGAGCCTAGGCTCGTGGGTCTGCCTCCAGCATAAGTTGCAATAAAGTTTATTTTCATTCAAAACAAAATATATTTGGATTATTGTCAGAGCAACCCCAGAGGCTTGCACAAGAGGTCTAGTAAGCATTGGTAAGAAAATTAGAAGCCTTGAGGTTATTAATGTTGCTAGAACAGCAAGCTTAGTGGCCAACAGAGGTATAATTTACCTACACTAGCATCACATGCTGGAGCAAGGCAATCAAGTAAGAGGTCAAGGGACTTTAACATAACATAAGATAGATATATAGCCTTGAGCCTTTTAAGCCAGATTCTTAGCTGCTGTAAATCAATGTAGCTTCATGAGAACCCATGGACCTATGCAGATTTCAATGCGTTAAGAATCTGGCCTATATCCTTTATGGAAGTTGTCCTGAGATCTGAAATGAATGCAGCAGCAAAACTCAATTTGCATTTTTGCTTTGTTTTAAAGCCAACACATGACATTTTTAGCTCAGTTGTACATTGGTTTGGAGAGCAAGCCTGTAGTTTAACACTTTTGGCAAGCACACATCTCAAAGCAGTCATGAAAAGGCTGATGAGATTCCATCAATTCGCATTAGCTAATAGAGAGAAAACTTAAGTAAATGCAGAAGGAGCAAGTATCTGTTTTTAACTGGTTAGTAACTGAAGTTCAGGTAGCATGTAGTCCTTTTGCCTGCAACTGTGGCTTTAGTCTATAAAGCAGCAGTTCATGTTCCTGTTTATGAAAATAGCTTAGCTTATGTTTGACCAAAGAGCTAATATCAACTTTTAGTGATTTAAGTGACATTAGAATGTGCTGAGCATTCATGCCAGGGGATAGAGAGGAAGCTGACAGATAGCAGAGAGTGTGAGGAAGACAAGTAAAATGTACACACCATTCACTCATAGATACAAAAGAGTCAGTCTTTCTCCTGGGTACACATACATATAGATCCAAGCCACAATTTTATTCCTGGATTGCAATCCAAGTCTGTCTCAGTGCAGTCCCAAAGCTGATGGAGTTTCAGGGAGCACGAAAGGGATCGTGCCTAGAGTTTTTGTTCAAGTAATTTGTGGCAACTCATAAATATAAATCCTGTGGTAACACTTGAATCTCTACCAGACATTTTAGCCTCCAGTAGTACTGCTCCCTGTTCTCAATAAGTCCTTGTGATTTATCACAGCTACATATAGTACCTGTGTGTATATATATATATATATATGCATCGCTATCTAGACCATAGAATTACAGAATGGCTTAGGTTGGAAAGAACCGGAGAGATCACTTAGTTCCAATCCCCTTGCCATGGGCATGAACACCTCTCACCAGACCAGACTGCCAGGAGCCCCATCCTGGGGCTGGCCTCAAACACTTTCAAGGTTGGGACATCCACAACCTCCCTGGGCAACCTGTTCCAGTGCCTCACTACCCTTGAGACAGGAATTTCTTCCTCAGATCTAATCTAAATCTGCACTCTTTTAATTTTGTATATAACGTTGAGTACAAAAACCCTCAAGAAGAATATACAATTTTCTGAAGAGGGGACATCAATCTGTGATCAATAAATATACTTGTCGTACATATCTGTAGGGACCGAGCTACCTAAGAGTTGGAGTTCCAGTTTTGATGTGCTTTGTGACTGTGCCTGTCCTTTGTTTAAACAGCAACCTGTCTGCAGTTCTCCCATGAGAGAAAATTTGTTTTCTATAGCTAGCATTAATGCATCAGTATTTCAAGTCTTTGTATTTATTGAAAGTTTGACATTACACATGGAGCAGATTCATTAGTGGTCTTCTTCAATAAATGTATTCTTTCTTGGCCCTGGAATTTAATCAAGTCACATTTTCTATGTGGTTTAAAAATTGAGATATTATTTTACTTTCAGCGCAGACACTTAGCAAAAATGGATCAGATGGGGATGTCATGCGTTGCAATTGGCAGGACACGTAAGGTTTCATTTATCTGAAAGCTCCCAATAAATAAAAATAAATGAAAAGTTTAAAGTAAAATAAACTGTATCTTAAAATATCTGTGCAGAGTAAGAGAATAAGCAGATAAGAACACAAGAGATGACAGAAGGGAATTAACAGTTTTCTACTCAACCTCCTCTTCTCTCCTTTACTTCACCCATTTGAGTGTAGCAGTTTATTCCCAGTTGTGCTTCCCCACAGCCTTTCTGGCCAGCAAGGTCAGGAATCCTTGCTCCCACTTCTCCTTTCCATTTGCTTCCTCTCATTTTTCTCAGTGAATGCAATCAAGGAGAACCATGGTGAAGCTTGAGCAACATCAAGTCAGGTTGAATTGAATTTAGACCTTCCCTCTCCTGCCAGCCCACCTCCAGTATTGCTCCTTCCTAGCTGTTTCTTCCCCAAAAGCAGCAGCAGATCTGGATTCTCCACTAGTACAGTTCACAGATCATCATGCTCATTAACACAAACTGAACCTGACTGTTACTTAAATTGACATACCAGACAGTCAACTGCAGTTGCTGGGGAACCAAACACTCAAACTTTTCTGTTGCCACCACTGGGAGGAAACCTCCAGGCAGAGAGCTAGGGGCAGAGAGATGAAGGGGATGACTTCTTAGGTTAAAACAAGATAAACCACCACAGAGGCTTCAGAAGACCCTTCGGTCACTGTCTATGTTGTCCTGAAACAAGGTTGCAAAGAAAATGCTAGGCCAAGGAAATCTGTTTTGCCATGCACCTATGCATGGGTAACTGAAAACTCACAGCCTTACTCGACCCATGTCCTTAGAGTATTCATGTTCTCTGGAAGGAACTTGCCTTCCAGAAACCAGAGCTGGTGACAGGGGACCAGCTGGCATGCTCATAACCCTTTACTTTTATGTGGGCAGCCTGTCAGGCTGATCACAAACTAAATTTAACTGTACTGCTTCAGGTATTGTGAAGACTTTGTGTTTCTGGATCACTAGGGATGCTGGGCAGTAAGCCATCCCAGGGACCAGGAGCCAGAAGGTTGTCTATTGGCATGTTCTGTGGAAAGCATATAGCTGATTCTTTCTTGGCCATTTATCTTCCATCCCAAACAAGGGTCAGACGTTTGAAGTGTTAACCCTTTTAGATATGTATAAGGAGGTGTCACAGACATTCATTGACATTTCAAAATAAGTAGGCTGTCCCACTGCTCCTTTGTAAAGATGGCAACATTGCTGGTCAGGATGCAATTCTTACCTACACAACATACAACAGTCTGTTTGCCCTGATCTCAGTGGCTTTTTACCCCTGGATACTAACAAAGAACCTGACCTAAGGTTCTCTGGAGCTGTGAGTATGGGATCAGATCCCATACACTCTGTTTAAAGTATCTTTTGGTGACTCCCAAAGCACTTAAAAACACAAGAGAGGATAAAATATGAGATGAATGAGAAACGTGAATGAAATAGGTATTGTAAACCTTCATGCAGAACTTCTCTCCGGAGAGTTGAGTCTCCTTTTACTGATAGGTCAGGATCACATAGCTAGTGAGGATCACAGGCAACACCACATCAAGATCAAAACATAAACATGATTTCTGTGTTATGTTAGCTAAACCAGGAACAAATCTGGCACCATATGATTCTGGCATTTCTTCTCTGAGACAGGGCAGTAACAGTGCTCATGCCAGCTGGCTATCTGCTCTGCAAGAGTCAACAAGTATCTTGACATGCAATGTCCTTCTATCTCATTTGTTGATTGCAGCAGTGAAATATTTATGAACTGCCATCAGTGTCCAGCTTTTGAGATTTGACCCAGTATAGGATAAATATGGGACAATTTGCCTTTAGCCTTTCACTTTGGCCAGTGACCAGCTTTCTGTCTGTTTGTGGTTTCAACTGGATGGGGAAACAACCGTCCCCTAGGTAAAACCCTTTCCATATCTATGACTTACTCCAGAAATAAATTATTTTAAAACCAAACACATCAAGTGAGAAACAAATCCCACACAGTTGTCCAATGGCCTTCGACCTTTTGATGGCTTAATGCCATCTGGCTGCCAGCTGGCTACTTCACTGCACTAGGAAATAAGTTTCTCACAGGCAAAGCTTACTTCCATTTTTAGTCCTACCAAAAAAGAAAAAGCAAACACACCTTTCCTATAACACTCTTTCTATCCAAAAGAGGGAGAGATGTGACACAGGTGGCTGTTGAACTTTCAACTTTGAGTGGCAAAATGCCAACTGGCTACTGCTGGACTTCACACTCCCGTAGCAAAGCAAAATATTTTCAAATTGTTTTGTCTTGCCACCTTGAAAGAGCTATTAAAAATGGAGAATGAATAAATAAAGAAATCAAACTTAGGAGGAAGTATTGCAGACTATTGGTACTTTGCAAGAAGTGAGTAGAGATGTTTGCTTTTTGGCAAACGTATAAAGATCTAGAGTTTATACATAGGCTCTGTGCAGAAGTATTCCTGCTTTGCTTGAAAGCAGAGGGGATGTGAAGAATCTTTGCTGTGGAGAATTTTCACAGCCTGATTCATCAGACATTTGCCTAGTTCCTGGAAGTAAAGCAAGTGTATGTTTTCAGTAGCGGGCATGCAACCTTCCTGACCCTCCTAGCTAACTACCAGAAATCTTCATACTGCCAGGACTCATGAGATGCACAGGAATGCCTCAGAGGCTGAGGGAAGGATGCACTGGGAATAGTTCTCAGGCAGGTGATGACAGGGGCTCCAGTGCTCTATTGCAGGATGCGGCTTGGCTAAGCGGGCAGCTGGGTTGGAGGGCGACCTGCTGCTGTGGCTCATTTCCTCCCACAGCTGGGTGTTGCCATTATCTGACAGTCTCCACTTGAACATGTGCACTCACGTGAGATAAGTCTAGCATAGGAAATGCACATATATTGCTCAAAAGAAATTGAAGACACATATATTAGTCCTGAAAGTAGATTCTGTACAATTTTTCCTTTGGTGCAGAAGGCCAGGTATGTTTAATTAGCACTCGCTGTTATGATGCAAGCTATTGCTTTAGTTATGATGCAAGCTATTGCTTTAACCACACAGTACATGATGCCTGCAGACAATGGGCATCTTCATTCTCTACATGCTCTGTCTGCCATGAAGACTCCAAGGGTTGCAGAAGACGTGATTCTCCTATCCTACTTTTCCCATGACAGATTCTCTTCCATCCTGTCATTTACATTTACAGCCTGACTCCAAGCCTGTTTATAGCCAGAGAAGTCTTTTCATTGACTTCTGTGGGCTTTGAATCAAGCCTTTATAAACCACACATGTACCCAACAGGTATTTATTAACACGAGCTGGCCATGTACTCTATGCCATGAGTGTGGAAAAAACTAACAATAACTCTACAATTACCCACCTAAGCCCTCTAACAGGCTCCAAAGGCATGTCTCTTCGCCAAGCAAGCACTGAATCAAGTTTGACATTTCTAGGGTAAATCATTTTTGTGTTCTAAAAACCAAAAAAAAAGGGTTAGGAAAAAGTCCAAAGAGTGAGAACATCCCCATTTTTGGACAATAATATCATCCAAATGTCCTATCCAAATGGCTTCAAATGTTCCAGAAACAAATGTGCACTCTGGGTTAAGTCCGCTGACTGCTAGGTAAAATTTCAGGTGGGTCTGCTTTAGGTTGGCAAGATTAAGTAGAGGTTAAATAAGATTAACCATGTTACTTTTTTGCTTGTTTGTCTCCTTCTTTAGTAATTAGACATACAGATACTAGAGTATTTCACAATCTTTCCAGAGTGCTTGGACAGTACTGCTACTAACATCTTAATATACTGAATTTACATTCTCTTATTCCAGATCTTTCACAGGCTTTGCCTAAATATATCTTACTTTTGATTTATGGGACATGAAATTGAATTGAATAGGTGGAGCCTGTACCATCAGAAAGGACAGCCCAGTGGACTTGGAAAAGCCTCAAGGCACTGTGCAGGTGAGGTGTCACAAAGGACGTTCTACACTTTTATCAGAAAGTAGCTCTAAGCCAAAAAATTTGGATCCAGATCTAGATGAAAGGTGCCTCCAAGGACAAATCTGTTGAGCTCAAGGGCATTCAGGCCAATTTCTAGCTGTGATACAAGACAAGGATATTTCCCTTCATGTGTAAGTTTTGCATCATCTGTTTTCTCATGCTTTTACTTTTTCAGTTTCTGCAGCAAATAAATCATCATCATACTAGCAAAATTTTAGTATTCTCTTTTACAGGTTATAGCTCAGTCGGGCTTGTTCCTGATGAAATACACATCTCTGAGAAAGCATTTGGAGACAGGTATCTACAGTAATTTTGAATGGTTCACAAAAGCTGATTTTTTAAATAGATATAAGATTCGTCATTTTCTGAATCCTAAACGACCATTTACATGACTAAGAGTGTTTTCCTTTTTTAAAAAAATCTTTATCAGATCCTTTTGAATGTGGTGGCTGAAATAACACAACAGTCCGCTGTTTCTTCATCGGCTGTCCCCCTTGAAGACACATGTCTCGTGAAGACTCGTGGTCTTTTCTCATTCTGTTTCTTTAGAAACCGTAGTTGCAAGAGTTAAACACGGATCATACATTCACAGATGCAAAAATACATTTTTTTTTTTGGCAGGGCAAATGCACTAGGCAACTTCTGCGTGTTTGTGCTTTGAGTAAGGAGGCCACCTGCTTCTAATGTTTCAGGAATATGTTGGCTAGTGGAAAGGCAGACACCATTTTTTACTAATTGAATAGTCTATGTATTTTATCCAAGTGTCAGGAGATTGCTTCTATCCCATGATTAACTTGGAGTTCTGATGACATATTTTTTATAAAAAATATACATTCCCAATTCAGTTTCTTGTTTGGTCCAAATGATTTTATTCATAGTAAAGACTGATGGGAAAATGGGTATTGGATGAAAGAAATGGTAAATAGGAAGCAATCGTTTGCTTGAATTACCAGCCCAGTTTCTAGGTAGGGTGATCTTTGGTAGATAGGAACATTCAACTGTTTGGCACCAGCTCATGGAATAGCAAACACATGTAGCAGTTAAAATCAAGCTTGCATTAATGATTTCATTGCCTGAACTAAATTTGTAATGTAAATCATTCGGAGGTGCTCTAAGGCATTTCTATTCTTAGAAGAAAAGTCACAAACTGGAAAGTACGTCACCTTTGCAATCAGCACCCCCTTTAGCCTGTAATGTGGAACACATGGTGGTTGAAGAGGTTACAGTGTTACAGAAATGTCATTACAGAATTTCTCTGTGTTAACATGTATCATCTGTCACATAATTGTTTGTTTTACAACCCATACCTATAATGGGCTAAGTGGGGACTATTTATATCTGTTAACAATGAGTGCCTTTAATTAGTATTTCATGCAACTGGAACATGTTAAAGATTCTGACACAAATCTGGCTTGGGTTGCTAAATTCCATATGAATTTCATTATGAAATTGTTAAGACATTACAGTTGCTCAGGTATTGAGGTTTGTAAGTGCACTTCATCTATTACAAAACGAGAATAAGTCAGTCATCCACATGTCAAGGAAAAATCTTCAAAACAACATCTTGGTATCTGACACAGTTGAATGAGAGTTTAAACCAAGACTGATGAAAAGTTTTTATGATTAGAAATGTGCCTGTATTTGCTCTTAAAAATGCAAATTTACTAACATCTGCACAGCTGAAGCGTCCCATGTAATGGAGAAATTTGTGACAATGGAGAATCATACCATACACAAAAATTATTATTAAATTGTATTTTAAAAAAGTGTCAACAAGATAACATATTCACAAGCTGTTGCTAGATTGTAGATGGAAAAATGGTCTCTTACTGATGGTTGAGACTGAATGGTTGCAAGCATAGGTCATATGCTCTCTGACTGAATGTCATGAGCAAGGTGTTTATACTTGAGAGCCCTGTGCCCAGCCCAACCCCTTTTGAGTGACTGAGGTGGTCAAGAGGACATTTTGGAGCTGCAGTTCACACTGAAGGAAACCCCCAGTCCTGTGGGACTTTTATTCATAGGTGCTCTTGAATTTGCAGTATAAAGAATGTACTTAGGACCAGTGCAATATTTGTGGAGTTACATGAGAGGAGTTATGTGACTGAGGTTATTGTCTTAAATTTTGGGTAGAGTCATGGTGCTTAAGACTGATCGAAAGAACAAGCTAGAACAAAGTTAGTGTCAAAATTAACTTTGAGGACGCCGAGTGGGGAAGCAAAGGATGACAGGAAATCCCAGCACCTTCATGCCTCCACATTATTCCTCTCATATGTGGGAGCAAATACTCTATACCTCTGTGTACCTCCATTCCTGTACGTAACATTTGTCTTCTACATCTCTGTATATGTGTATGCACCTATTATAAGTCTTGTAAATTTACATTGTAATGATACACAAATGCAACAATTGTCTCTAGAACGTGTCTCAAACCTTTCTTCAGGAAGCTGAGATAGGTAATTAGAAAAGGGAAGAAGATCTGAATGTCTTATTTTTCTCCTCTCACATTTGTATCAGCTGCCTGTATCAGTACCTACAATTCTCTGTCTACACCAGTTTGTGACCAGCAGTTACATTACCATGAAATTGCAGGTAGATAATTTCCAACAACAATGTAGTTGTTTATTCATTGTCTGTTTTAATAGACAGAAACCTCTTTTTGTTGTTTTAGTTTTCCCACACAGGGCCAGTTGCATCAGAGTGGATTTGGCAGAAGTAAATGTCTCCATGGTTTGTTATCTTTGTTAAATGGAAGAATCTGATTTCTGGAATATATTGTCATTCTATACACCAGTAATTAGGTGTATGAAATGCTATCTCTTATCTGTTTATATTTAATCTTTTTTACCTTTCTTTCCAATTGTTTACTAGTAATTTGATCTTGAAGTTGCATTTGGTTCCTACAGTCACTTCTAAAACTTGAAAGCCACTAAGTTGCAATCATGTTCTTTTACACTCTCTATTCACCTAATTCCTTAAGAAAGTTGTGAAGATTTCCTTCTGTTCTGCTAGCAGTTGTGTTAGTCAGAAAATAATTGTAAAGAAGTAATCATAAACAATGTAAAAAAAAAAGTTATTCCATAACCTTCATGCAATTGACTTTGATACCTACTTTTCCTCTGCTAGACTTACTTAAACGTACATCTTAGTTAAAGTTAATCCTCAGTTAAACTACATTTTTCATGAAGAATGACAGCAAGAATCCTTATCAGAATCCTCAGGCACAGGGCATCATAAGAAATAATAATCAGGCTGCGTAGCTGTGTGTGCAATATGTATAAGTAGATAAGAATTTGAAGAACATCTGCTGCAATGAGAGAATAAATTAAAATATCTGAAATAAAATATTCTGAGTGCTATGCATGAAAGGTTTTTCCTAGCTATTTCTTTTTTATTGATTGCCTAGTCAGGTAATGTTTTTAAAAGCTTAATAGTGGAGAGACCTGCACTGATGTTGATAAGTTGATTTTTGAATACTTGAAAAAATATTTCCTGTGAAGGGTCAGTACATTGAACAACAGTGATCATAAGGAATCTGGTGAGAAATCACACCGCTCAATATGTTCCAGACCAGCAGCAGGGTTTGTCCCTCACACCCAATGAAGACTGCGAGAGAGGAGGAACATCCTTGTTCAATAGAGATTTCAGTGTAAACCTTGAAGGGAGCTCTACACTGCCAAAAAATAGTTTCTGGGTGCTTTTTAAATTTCCATGTTGGTCACCAAAAAGCATTCATGCCCCAGAAAAGCTTCAAAGGTGTGGCTAATCACCACATACTATTGTGCTTTCACAACAAGGTCACATCTTGGAAAAATCAGATTTTATCCTGGCACATGAGCTGGAATTGTACCAAGGTATCTGGCTTGACACTCCCAAGGACTGTCACCCAGTTTTAGCTGTGCCCTTGTGAATGGCTACATGCACTTTGAAATAGTATAGTGTTAAGGCGTGCCCTCCCCTACTGTCTGCCTTCTCGTACTTTGTTTTTTTTATCTTTCATGTATGCAGTCACTTGGGTTTTTATACCTCTGATGTTGAACACACACCCTTCCACACAACTCAAAAACCACTGGAAATGTAATGTGCACAGTAGTTTGTAAATTAAATATGCTTAAGTAGCAGAAAACTGCAGTAAGTAAGGCTGATATATAGACTTGGAAGACTAAATCTAACTTTGTGGATTCAATTATAATTACAGCTGTATGAGCTGGCACATTTGCAAGATGAACCTGCCAATATTGGCTTACTAGAAACTGTAGGAAAGCTGACCACATCATCAAAGAATAGCTCTTTGATGACATAGTACCTGCAGCTCTCCAGCTGATGGCCCACAGGTCCATTCGAAGACACTAGCTGGTTTGGTGGGAGTCAAGCAAATAAAAAGTATGACAATGGTTTGCTGCCAGGGTCAAAGGTATGAGGGGTGTTTCCACTTAGCAAGTTCAGAGAGAAAATCTAAATCTTCAGAACAAAGAAGGGGAAATTACAAAAATATATTGGGCTTTGGAGGAATTTGGATAGCTGAGGTGTGTCAGAGCCAGGTTACGGTTACTTATTAGGGATGAAAGGTTCAGAAATGCGGTGTTTAACACTCTCTCCAGCTCTGCTAAACTATTTATGAAGAGCTAACTATAATTAGAAATCCAAATTTAAAAAATAGTAAAGCAGAAATTTACTTTTAAAAGTGGGCAAATGGCCAACTATTTTTACTGGGCAGCATTGGAATGTTAATGCAGAGCATACATAAAGTTGTTATGAAAAAAAATACACCTCTTTAGTGCTAATACCCAAATAGAATAAATTATAATTTTATTAAGCACCAATTTGAAGTCAGCACAATCCCTGGGACATGGAAAACCACTATATGTTACAGGAGGAATTGTTACTGATAGTTTGAGGTATATTTTTGCAGGATGAAAAGTATGAAACTAAGGAGGAAACATGATTTCTCTTGCAGAATAAGTGAAACTGTTAGTAGTTACTAGAATAATAACTTTATTGTTTTTAAAGTGGCTTTGATCTGAGTTGCATGGGATGCATTTAACCTTCTATCAAGTCATGGAAGTTGTGAATAGTTTATGTAACTGCTTTCCCAATCTGGTTCATGCATTTGCTCAAGGTTTAACAAAATCATCTAAATCAGCATCCTGAGTTTGTCCCTTAACACACACTCACATGGAATCATAGGAAGAGTTTATGGTGAGTTGAATTTAATTATCTGACCTGGAATTTGCCCAGAACACATAAGGTTAATTACGCAAGGCTTTCCAGGTACATATTTCAATTACCATTCACTCTTTCACTGTGGTGGTCTTGATGATGAGTAAGCCAACATCACTAGGGTGTGAATTAATGTGAACTATTTCAAAACTCAAATGCAAAGCTCACTGCCATATTTTGGCAACAGGCACATTAGAGTGTCTACAACTGAACCAGGCTTCTTGTGTAGGATTCTCCTAAGAGTAGGGAATTTCATTATGAAGTGTTGCACAAAACCCAGAGAATAAATTTTTGCTGGATTTGTGCTCTCTTCTTCAGAAGCAGCGTAAGTGTTCTGCTTCTAGAAAGGATAAATAATGTGAATCTCAGAGATCATCTAGTGCCAACCCCTCTGCCATGGGCCAGGACACCTCTCAGTACACGAGGTTGCCCAGAGCCCCATCCAACAGGGTCTTGAACCCTTGCATGGAGTATGTGGTATCCACAACCTCTCTGGCCAACGTTTCACTGCCTCACCACCAGTGTAGTGAGGAAATTCTTCCTAAGATCTAATCTAAATCTACCCTTTTTTAACTTGAAACAATTTCTCCTTGTAGAACAAGTCTATCCAGTGCTTTTCAGTCTGTCTCAGTACTGATGTTATTAGAACTAAAAGAAAAATTTGTTATGGCAAGGACAAAGAGGACCTTGTGCATGGGAGGAAAGGAGAAAATGGACAGGACATGCTTTTCAGGTGAGTAAGGAAGGCTTTAAAGGGAGAGGTGGATCTAACAATAATATATTAAAATTAACTTATGACAGTCAAGATAATATCCTTGGTAAGTCACTCCAAGACAAATGGAACGAAACTTTTTTCATACAACTCACAATGCAATAGGGGAACTCACTGTTGCAGGATACTAGATGTGCTGAAAGTCAAACAGCCATCAAAAACTGCTGAGGCTCATCCACCTGTGTGTAGTGACTATGGGGTCATTAACCTGAATGCTTCCTATAAATAAAGGCACAGGCAGCCAATCAGAACTACACCTACAAACAGAGCAGTTGAGTTGGAGATGTCCAGATAGAGCCACCAGCCATAGGGAAATCCCAGACAATTGTGTTACTATCCACTCCTCCAACACTGCCACCACCCCACCCCCTCCATCTGCCTGCATGAAACTTCCTGGCAGAAGAAGGAAGAAATGTCTAGAAAACCCAGCCTTAGGGTAGCTCTGAAGTTTGCAATGTACTTAAAATGAATCAGCAAGTGAAAGGGAAAAGAAGGTGGTGATCTCCACCCACCTGCTTTTATGCCTTATACAAAAATAATACTACATGCTACTAAATCCATGCCTTCCAGGAAAATCACAGTGTGCACAATTCCCACTGGAAACTGATTGGTTTATTCATGATATATTGCATCTCCGAAAAAAAATGAAGCTGCATTGTCCAAGATAACTTTAATATTTTTATTGAAAACACTTTGAATTTTTGAAAGTGAGAAGTGACAATTCAAAAACTCTTTCAGCCAACAAAAGGGAATTACCTCATTCTAATCTTGATTTCAACCAACCGAGTCATTGTAGAGGTAAAATCTAATAATTGTCTTGAAGTAAGTACTCATTATTTCTTTCATTTAGGTTGTGGTTGCAGACTAGTGCTCCTGATGCGTTTAATTTCACAAAGGTGACAAGAATGTAGAATGCAAATAATCTGGAGAAAAAAATACTTTCTAAAAAAGAGACATCATCAGGAGATGTTTAAAAAAGTTTTCTCTCACTTATCCCAGATTCACAATCCCAGAAGGATAAGGCTAAGGGGATTGGTTATTCTGGAGAAGAGGAGATTCAGGGGGACCTTATCACTCTGTATAACTACCTGAAGGGCAGTTACAGACAGATGGCAGTCAGGCTCTTCTCCAGGCAACCAGTGATAGAACCTTAGGAAGCACTTCCTCATAGAAAGGGTGGTTACACATTGGAATGGACTGCCCAGGGAGGTGGTGGAGCTGCCATGCCTGTAGTTGTTTAAGAAAAGACTGGATGTGGCACTTAGTGCCATGTTCTAGCTAATATGGGCTTGATGATCTCAGAGGTCTTTTTCAGCTTCAATAATTCTGTGATTCTGTAATTCAGAAGAGAGCTGTAGGAAACAGTCTTACTGGAAGGCAATGCTGCAAGTCTTTCCAGTTCTACAGCACAGCTGTAGAGAAGGCTGTTAAATGGCAGAATCACACAACCTTAAAATCATAGAATGCTTATGGCTGCAAAGGACATTCAAATCTCATTTAGCCAAATTCCTCCCTGCAATGAGCATAGACATCTCCAACTAGATCAGGTTGCCCAGAGCCACATCCAACTTGACCTTCAGTGTTTACAGGTTCTTCTTATTTTGACTGAGAAACTTATATGTTTTAGATTCAGAGTGTTGCCCCATTACATGAAACATGGATATTAAAAACTCTGTGAAAATGTGAACAGGGAATCACTTGTGAGACATCTCTGACGGAGCCCTGCAAGCTTTAATTCATGGCTACCTGCTGCTTAATATTTTTATTGATTTACTGAAGGAAAACACTGAATTGTTACATATAATGCTTAGAGATAGCCTCTGATTAATAACAAAAAGAATACATAGATTCATAGAATGGGTCAGGTTGGAAGAGATCTTACAAATCATCTACTTCCAACCCCACTGCCATGAGCAGGGACACCCCCCACTAGATCAATGGGCTCAAGGCCCCATCCAATCTGGCCTTGGACACTTCCAGGGAGGGGGCATCCACAGCCTCCCTGGGCAACCTGTTCTGATGTCTCGGCACCCTCATCAGTTACATCAAATAATTTGAATTCTGGGGTCAGCTGCAGGCAACTGAAATTGTTTTCAGTATAAGCAAACCTTCTCTGCTAAGGAGAGCAACCATGTGTATGACTGGTGAGTCATAAAGGATAGGCAGTTGAATTCAAATTCTCCATATAGCACTGAAACAAAAGGGGTAGTCCTGTTCTAATACATGTGAGGGGAACCTGGGGATGCTAGTGAATGTTATTTTATCTCTGGATCAGGTGATGGGAACCACTAATGGGATGCTGTGCCCTGCATTTTGTAGTGTATTGTGGAGGTAGAAAGAACTCAGGTGTGAAACTACAGGATGGCAAAAGATTCGTAACAGCTAAGACTGGTAGACCCCACTCTATCTGTAGTGTCTGTGAATTAGATTGTTGACAAGAATCAGATTTGACATGAATGGATGAACAGACACAGCAAAGGCTCTTCAACCCATCACAATTGGTGACTGAAAATAAATACAATCAAATTTAGCCTCAAAAGAAGGTGGAAATGTTAATCTTTTGTGAGTTAATTGATCATTGAAATGACTTACAGTGTTCAACTTGTGTTTCCTCTATCCCTGGAAAGCATTATATTTTGAAGATAATTTTTCTTCTAGTTAAAATAAAAATAATTTGAGCAAGATTTATTGTGTATTTCTGGAGTCAATGCAGTTAATCATCCTGTATATCATCTAACGCTGTAACGTCTAAAACTAATAGTTCTACTCTATTAATGGTATTTTCTGAGATAAATTCCCAATCATTTGCCTCACAGTGTGGATGTATGCCCAGTTTTGAATCTGGCTATAGTTATGGATAGTTAATTGGGACAGTATTTTACTCCAAAATGCTTGCATGCAATACAAACCCAGAGTGACAGATGCCTAACTAGACAATCACCTAAAACCACTATGTTCTGTAATGTAAACCTGCCAGTGAGCACACAGAGGTCTTGTGAATAGTCCAACAATAGATATAGAGTAACCACTACAGCTAAGTTAACTAAGAGCAAAGGTAGCATCTTCTGTCACCAAGTTCTCTCCTTGTCCTTAATAGGAAGTTTCCACAGGTCCTCCTAGTGCCTACTAATCACAGAGTTGAACTGATGTTTAGAATTACCCATGAGGTGTAAATGTTACCCTTTCATACTTGAATGATAAGACATTAGTTAAATACACTTTTGTCAGTTCAGCATTTTTGATGAAATCCTGAGTTCTTTTAAAGACTTCATGAAATATCTTTTCTGAAATCCAAAGGAAAGTCAGGGAAATAATCCACATCCCCATCTATTTCCTGTTGTCAGAGAGCAGCCAAAGAGCAGTTCTCCAAAGCTGTAGACCACCTCCCAGAGCCTTGAGGTGGTGCAGGTAGAGAAGAAAAAGAAATAGAGAGACCTTCTGATATGCTGGGTATGGAAGGCTCCAGCATAAGAAGAGGAAGCAGAAGGAAACCAGGTGTGCTAGAAGCAGGATGTAATATAAGGTGTGAACAAGCCAGACTGCTGGGGTTTCTTCTGCATACTTCTGCGCAGCTGAATCATCCAATGTAACATCTTAGTTCCTTCCAAATCAAGGTCAGCTTTACCCCAAGATTGTACCTTTGGACTGTTTTCAACCCAACTCTTCCTGACTGACAGCTCACTCAGTCCCCTGCTCCCTCTGTGCCCCTGGTGAAAATTCCCTTTGTGCCAGTGCAGCTATTGCTGTGCCAGTTCTCTCAACCAGGAAAACTACTTGGGCTCAGGTGAGGGGAGAAAAGCAAACACTTTTTTTCTTTAAAATAATCTTGTGCACAGATCTGCCTGAGAATACAGACACATAAACAGCTTCAATGGCAAACTAAAAGGGATCTTTCACCCAGTTTTTCCAGGAAAGGCTTCATAAATTGAACTTCTCTTCCCTCTGCACTCCCTTTCTGTCCACTCTTTCTCCTGTTCTCTCTGACACAGATAGATATATGCACACACACAAACCTTTCTGAAAAGTACCCAGCAAACCCTTCCTCCCCGATAGTTCAAATACTTTACTGGTCTTGGGTGTGCCTTTGCTTCAGTGTGGATACTGCTATCACATCATAAATGAGCCTGTTTCTACTATCTTAAATGAAGAGTGACGGTCACACCCAGCAGTTCCAGCTAGATTTAACCCAGCCTTGTAACAGTATTAATCCTAGATCACAACCATAAGCTTCTGCATATGTTTCAAATAAGGGAAACTAGCGTAAACCCAGCACAGTTTTACAAGACGTTGCTCTAGTTCACGAGTGGATAAACTGCAGTTTCAAAAGCTATTTTAGCCTGAACAGGAAACCAAATTATAATAAAAAAGACATGCAAATCCTGTTTTCACTACAATGCTTAAGGCAATAAAAGTATAAACTGACTTTATCAAAGCACCCTGCAGTTAGCCCACTTGATGGCAATGTCAGCCCCCATCTACACCAGACTGGGTACGGAAGTTGAGCAGTCCTTCAGCTGTCCAAAAATAGCTTTCTTCAAAGGGAGGACCTTTCTCAGGAGGAGTGGGGGAAATGCAACAGTAGCACCTAAACAGGGTCCTTGGGTAGTTTATTCAAGTCACTTTTCATTTCCTTGTGGCTAAAATCAATTAATTGACAGGTTCTACAACTTAACCAGGACTTTGTGTGATTGTTTTGACAGCATCTTACCTTTTCAGTGTACTTTGGTTAAAACAGAGTACAAGCTATATTTTGCATGCTCGTGCTAGAAAGCACATACACTGTACAAACCACAGCACTAACGGCAATAGAATATAGGTATTAGAATAGTCAAAGTTCATAAGCAAATAAAGTGGATGTTCCTACATTGTGTACATACCTTAGTAAACATTCCCTCTGATTTGGAAATGCGAAGGTTTTTTAATAAGATTTTTAACAAATGCTGATATCACTGAAAACAGCTGATACAATCTGGAAAAAAATGAAGCTAAAATACATCCTTATTTGATTAAGATGGCGAGAATCCAGTGGAAGCTACTCTTACAAGCTGAGACATATGTAAGAATGAGCTGAAGTAGGATTTGCAAGAAACTGTCAAGGAATTGGACAAGGTAAAGTGAGGACGCCACTGATTTCAGGTTTTTATCCTTCTTTAATCAATAGATTCACAGTTTTATGATATTCCATGATTTACACACCTCATGATTCTCTAGCTAAGATTGTTTGCTAGGGAATTTGAATTCTTCCCACCAGTCTAGATATCTGCTATTGTGTTAAGTTACTGAGGCAGTGGAGAAAATGTTCCAACATAATCTCCTCAGTTAAGTTTTTCTGGAGAGTACAAGTGACAGTTAAGATGTCTACATTTTTAGCTGTTTCATTCCTGATTGATTTACCAGAAATGGGCTGCTAGTGCTGTAATGCCACACTTCACACCACCATTCTCCTGATCCTCAACAGCCCACACACATTCTCCCAAACCTCATGTTCCCACTTCAGTGATGAACTTGTGCTCCTATGAATTTAAAATAGTAAGCACATTCCATACAGAAATTGTAGGAATAGCATAAAATTGCATTTAGTATCAGAATAAATAACACCAGGACTATATTACAGGCCACATTGTTCATTTTACATTTAGTCATGAAAACTTCTCTTATTCAATTTAAATGAATCTGTCACATAATTTCCAGCCTCCTGCTCCGGAACACTGGAGAATCCAAGCACCTTATTTCATAACGTAGGTCCAGCTTCCCATTGAGCATTTCAGGTCCTGGAGGCCATGGAAGATCTTGGGCAGCTTGTCAAAGCTGTGGTAGCAAACACAGCCAGCCAAGAACGTATTTTTTTTTTTTATTTCCTGTTGTGTTTGGCAAGAAGAGCACAACCTTTCCTGTCACATGTGGTCCCTGCTCAAGTTATCCATACTTTTCTTACCACAAGGTTAGATTTCTCTAATGCACTCCGTGTGAGGCTACATCTTGAGGCCATTTGGCAACTGAATCTAGTGTGCACAATTCAACCACCTGTTTATTAAGTGGAGCATCATGCAGAGAGAACATAAAAAAAAAAACCCACCCCAGTCTCCAAAATCTGCAATGGCTGCCAATAAATTTCTGGGCTGAGTTCAAGGTGTCGGTTTTAACCTATAAAGACCTAAGTGTTTTGGGAGTTGGTTACCTGAGAGACTGGCTTTCTTTTCCCAGGAAGCGTATCGACTTTAAAGGCTGATATGAGGGGGGAAATCTGAGTTGGTATTGCTCAGGCATAATAAGGATGCTGGCAGGACTTCTGTGTGGAATGTTGTCTGCAGTGCATCCACATTGTAATAGGTTTATCTATTGTGAAATGTCTCCTGGAAGAATGCAAAACTAACCTGCCAGTCTGGGCCCAAACCAGGGCTAGAAACACTCCTGCTGAGCCCTATTGCTGTGTTCTGATTTTCCCCTTATTTAACTACAGTCGCTATTTATGTTGCTTAATGTTAGAAATATGATTAAGTAATCTACATTAAATCTTTTGTTAGCAGCTGCTAACCCAGCTATGGGCCACATTGTGTGTTCATCATCCTTCTCTAAGGGCCCTGTTTCTCCCACCCAGCTATTTAGGACGGTACACAACCTAAAGAACTGACAAAGGCAGTAACATGCTACAGCAACCCAGGCATTTTTTCTTAGTTAATTTGCTGGTATCTCTGAGTCTGAGGCAGTTTGGATCATTCCTGGCCCTCAGACCTGTGACTACATTTCTACTCTTCAATAAAATGGCCCAGTTCCTGTTCTGCAGCATTTGAGCTGGTAAAGCTCACATCTGTAAGACTAAATTCCCAAAATTGTTTCTGGTCTCATGCATGCTGTTCAGAGCAGATTCTGGCGATGAAGTCCTTCACAATGTGCCTGGGCACTGTGTGGGAGAATGTTAATGAGCGTGGGCCAGAACCAGGCCAGCAGCCATGGCAGCACCTGAGTATACACTTGTGAGAAAATGCTTGTGATCAAGCCCTGTGAGTTGGGTTTACTAGTACTGCAGTAGCCTGGAAATATTGAAATAATCTTTCCTAAAACAGCCTAGGGTACAACCAAGGAACTAGGTTCCCAAAGAACAAGGAGTCCATCTTGTTATTTATTTCCCAGAAAAAGTTGTGATGTTTTTATTGCTAGGTATCTTAAAGTCATAAATGTAGCTGAGTCTGTTTTGGGAAGAGGTGTGCGTTAGATTGCTATCTGAGGTTGCTTTGAGCTGTATGATTGAGTAATTACATTTTGCTGAAGTACACTTCTGTGACTTCAAAATATGACCGAAGCCATAATATTGCATCAAGATTTGTTTGCACACTGAGGTGAAAGCTGAAATATAGTCTCAGTCTTTGGATCCAAGAACAGCAGAGTTATTCTGTGGAGAAGAAACCTTTCTGGGGAAATTAGCTCGATTGTGGAATTAATGATGTTATCAGCACCCTTTGATCTAGGTAAACTTTTCCAAAGGCAATATTTAATATTCGGCTCATTAGGAGTAATATCAGTATGTTTCACACCTTCTCTCCATAAAGAAAACTCATCAGACATTTCTGAAATGTAGTTTCTCTTGCAGTTTGTTTTCAAGGCCCATCTTCATGACACTGTCTCTTGATTAATGTCAAAGATAAAAAGCAGATTTGATACCAGACTGGAAATTTTCCACCTTGCTAGTTTTGTTCTTCTGGAAAATGCTAAGGTAGCAAAATGGAAACTCATATCCTTAGACATTTGTAAGATACTTTCTTGGAAATTTTTTTTCATGTGAAGGAATTTCTTAGGAACTTTATTTATCTGAAGTAAATAATTCTCTCACGTGGAGCCTGAAGGATATGGGAAAATTAATGTTCCACCTGATTCACGTAGAAAATTTTAATCTGCTAGAAAGTGGAGGAAAATTACCTCAATTACATAAACACTGATGAGTCAGGCTGTACCCTGGAACAGACAGCAAAAGTTCTGATATGTTAAAATTTGTTTGGTTTGAAAAAATAATTTCCTTTCATGTTCTATGAAAAAAGGAAACCAGGACTTCTTGTGAGATTTATGGAAAATTCAGAAACCATTCTCTTCTTAACTTCTAATTGAATTTTAAAACCAAACAAAGATTGCGAAACCTGACAGTAATATTCTTCTGCTACAAGACCTTTCAATAATAATCACATATTTTGTGGTGGGTTCTACCAGCTGGATCAGAGAAGTTCATGGTTTACACAATTGAGATATATTGACAAGAAGGAGACTTACAAGTTCTGGCACCTGTATCACCAGAAGGTGATGTCTCCGAGCTAGCCAATCAGGACATTCAAATGCACAGCACTTTAACTATTAATGATACAAAGGTTGTACCAGCAAACTTTAGTTCCCTGTCAAAGAATTAGAAGTCTCACAGCACACCTCACAATCCACTTGCATGACATTGTGTGAGGTGCAGATGGGACTCCAAATGATCCTCACCACTGCTGGATTGGAAACAGAGTAGACTTGACAGTAAGAAGCCTGTTTCCTTCAGCTGTATTGTTATGGCTACTTCTGTTTTGGTGATGTGATTGGCTTGCAACTGCTGATTTAAACCTTTCTTACTGCTTTATGCTGGAAATAATTAGACTTTAATTATTTCAGATTTTATAAGCTCTGAATGAATCATGGTACTTCGCTTCAGTCTTTGCAATTACTCAATAACTGCATCTTTCTTGCTATGCATCACTTTAGGTTTCTGAGCATGGGTGAAGTTCAGCTATCATTAGATAGACAGGCAGTAAGGGAGCAGGAGCTGTGCATTGATACTGAGAAAAGCTCTGCTCAAATAAGGTAGTGATTAGTAAGCAGTTTGAAGTAATTTCCTGTTGTCATTTCTTCAGTTGCACTCTTGCTGCTGAGAACTGTAGTTGCAACTAAGATTGTTTCATCAATTGCTTTTCAGGTGTTTTGCCTTAAGACTTGATTTTTTCAACTTGTCAGAAATAAAAGCTGTCAAGCCACAATGGATAACTGATTGTTTACCATTCTATTCAAACCAAAGTAGCCCTTCTTTTTATCTTTGAAAGATCTCTACAAAAATATAGTTTGTCAGATTCTAAGTATTACCTTAAAATGAAACATTTACTAGAACTGAGTCTTTTGGGGCGAGAAGATATACACTAAAAAAAGGTTTAAAATACTTTTAGATGCTTTGCTAGATGCTTTTTCAGTGGATTTTATTAAATTCATATTGGCTTCAGTCAAAACTGGGATCAGTTGTGAGTAGTGTTTTTCAATCATTTTAATCAACTATTCTACTAAATTACTTCTAATTGCTATTATCTTTATTTGGATGTACAAGACCTCCTTCTGTTTCTCAAGCTTTTCCGTTATGGATCGCTGCGATGTCTGCCCTCTTACAATGTTTTTTACCACATTTTCCACTGCACTGCCAAAAGCCTGTTGACCAATTCAAAGAGTATTTTATGATTCTTTGGTTAGATGTATATCTTTATTGGTAGTAGTAGTACTTTTGATTGGTCTGTAAATCACACAGAATCACAGAAAGTTAGGTGTTGGAAGGGATGTTGAAATCATCATCTAATCCAACACCCTAGCCAGAGCAGGATCACCTGCAGTAGGTCACACAGGAACACAGCCAGGCAGATTTTGAATGTCTCCTAGACACAGAGACTCCACAGCCTCTTTGGCAGCCCGTTCCAGTGGACTGTCACCTTCATGGTGAACAAGTTTTTCTGATCATAGAATCAAAGAATCCTTAGGCATAGCAAGGGACCTCGAAAAATCATTTAGTCCAATCTCCCTGCCACACCAGTATCACCTAGATCAAGTTGCACAGGAGCACATCCAGGCGGGTCTGGAACATCTCCAGAGAAGGAGACTCCACAACCCCCCTGGGCAGCCTGTTCCAATACTCTGTTACCCTCACTGGGAAGAAATTTCTTCTGATATTTATATGGAATTTCCTATGTTCCAGCTTGCACCCATTGCCCCTTGTCCTATCACTAGATGACCTTGAGAAGAGCCTGGCTCCATCCTACTGACACTCACCCCTCACATATTTGTCAACATTAATGAGGTCACCCCTCAGTCTCCTCTTCTCCAATCTCAAGAGACCCAGCTATCTCAACCTTTCCTCACAAGGGAGGTGTTCTACTTCCTTCATCATCTTCATTGATCTACAATTGAGTACTGAGGGACCCAGAACTGGATACAATACTCCAGATGCAGTCTCACTAGTGCAGAGTAGAGGGGTACAAGAACATCTCTCCATCTGCAAACCATCCCACTTCTGATGCTCCCCGGGATGCTGTTGGCCCTCCTGGGCATAAGAGCACATTGCTGGCTCATAGTCATCCTGCTGTCCATGAGGACCCCCAGGTCCCTTTCTCCTACACTGCTCTCTAACAGGTCAGTCCCCAACCTATACTGGTACCTTCAGTTGTTCTTTCCCAGATGCAATACTCTACACTTACCCTTGTACCTCATCTGATTTCTCCCTACCCAGCTCTCTAGCATGTCCAGTCTCGCTGAACAGCAGCACAGTCTGCTGGGGTTTCGGGGACATCACCCAGTTTTGTATCATCAACAAACTTGATAACAGTTCCCCCTAATCCCTCATCCAAGTCGTTAATGAATAGATTGAAGAGGACTGGTCCTAGTACTGATCCTTAGGGGACTCTACTAGCTACAGGCCTCCAGTTCCTATGCTCCAGCTTGCACCTATTGTCATTTGTCCTATGATTGAACACAACTGAGAAGAGGCTAGTTCCACCCTCCTGACACCCACCCCTCACATATTTATAGACATTAGTGAGGTCACCCCTCATTGTCCTCCAAGCTAAAGAGACCCAGCTCCCTTAGCCTTTTCTCATAAGACAGCTATTCCACTCTCTTCATCAACTTCATGGCCCTGTGACTTTCTTGAACTGAGGGGCTCAGAACTGGACACAATATTCCAGATGCTGTCTCACCAGGGCAGAGTAGAGGTGAAGAACCTCTTGATCTACTAACCAACCCCCTTTTAGTTCGTCCCAGGATGTCATTGGTCTTCATGGCCATACTTCCATCCAACAGGTCAGTCAAATGATCAATCAAAAGTAGAATAGCTCCCTAGATTTTCTTCTCCAAATCAGCTG
Organism: Upupa epops; assembly: GCA_013397515.1. Taxonomy (NCBI): domain Eukaryota; kingdom Metazoa; phylum Chordata; class Aves; order Bucerotiformes; family Upupidae; genus Upupa; species Upupa epops. The sequence continues at coordinate 62,781 of VZRI01002692.1, forward strand.
AAGTGAATAAAGGTAAGAGCTCTTCAGAGTGTCAGCATTTATCTTTCACAGAGCTTTCTTCTTCCCCCACTCTTCATACTTCTAGCTTCTTACTCTGTATTGCTCTCCTGTATACGGGAATATTCTCATTTACCTACCCATAATCTCAGTGGAGATTTTGGTACTAAGAAAAAAACCAACAACAGCATTATCACAGGTAACTGCACTATGCATTTTTAAAGGATTTGTCTGGAATATATTAGGTAAAAGGAATTTTACCAAGTAATTTTCTTTCTTTCAGTACTGAGCCTGGGTAAAATAGCTTATTCATTGATAGTAAGAATAGAGTGCCAATTCAGGTGTCTCAAATTGAATGTTGAGATGACTTGCTAGCCCACATGGACTGTGTCTATGCATCAGGAGATAAAGTTTTAAGTTATAGTCCAGATGTTACTGAATTCTTCTATTTTTGTGGACAACGACTGAGTTTTAATAATTAACGTATCTTTTATTTTAATTAATAGAGTTAAATAAAAACTTTGAAGCTTCTGCATACCAGAACAAAGAATAAGTGCATTACAAATAGGAAAAATATCAGGAGCATATTCATCAGATGAGGCATTACAGACATTATAGTCTGTGTGAATGTTGTATTTTCCTTGTGTAGGCATCAGATTGAGGTGTTGTTCAAGCTGTGGGGAATCTTAAGAGAAACAAGAGAACCCAGAGGATCTTGTACGTTCCTTCTGGCTCTTAAATTTCCAAATATCAGACAGAGTATAATAACTTTGCTACCAAGGTTCAAGAAACAAATCATTCCTTCCTCTTTAAATATGGCTGCTGGAGTCAGGAACACCTGTGGGCTCTAGTAGTTGAAGGTGTGACTGAAAGAAGGTAGGTTATTCACTTTAGACAATTAAATTTTAAGTTCTGCATAAATAATCTAAGATGAAGTATTGAGAATATATAGCAGTAAGCCTCAGTAATGTTCCATCCAGTAGTCAGCTTTCTCTCAGGCTCTTACAAGGTTTGCAGTTTATGAAAAACGTTTAAATGTTTCTGTTACACATTTTGGTTGCTATGCTAACTTGGCTTCCATCGGACTGCAACAAACTCAAAACACCTCCTTACATACTTGCTTTATGACATTTTATTAGAATGCCAAATAACAGTTTTATAGTGAATGTAGGATATGGCAGGAGACTAAAATAACACCGTATTCTCTGAACACTTTAATCTAGGTTTAATAATTTTAAGGTTTTTAGACATTTGTAACTTAACCTGTGGGCATAATCTAGTAGTAACAGTGCTTGAGAGAAGTTATGAGCACTGTGCTCTGAGATTACAGTGGCTCAAATAACATAGTGGTTCCAAGGGAAACTAAATCTTTTTAAAACCCCTCAAACATCAGTTTAAACTGTTAACTTTAATTTTATTTTAAATTCATGTTATAGTAATTGCATCAAGCTGGGATTATGTGCATTCTCTGATTCTGTTTTACAGCACTTATGCCTCTTTTAACCGTTTCCTCTACGGGAGACTCCTGCTTGTTTCTTATTAATGGGGGTTTCTCCTGCACAGGGTGCACTCTGTTAAAAGGGTATCTTACTGATGAGAGCTTTTCTGAACCGTTATTGGCAGTGTATGTAACTTCTGCATTATGAAGTGAAGGGTGTAATTCTTAGTTTATGTAAGAATTTTTCATAGCAATTTTTTTGACTGAATATTTGTCAGCTAATATCATTCATATCAGAAAAATGGAAGATTTCCATTATTATGGAAATATGTATTTCTCTCTTACACAGGAGAAAGTTGCTAGTTTTACTGATTTGGATAAATCTTCTTCTGAAACACCCAGCAAGAATGTTAAACTCAGCAGTTTTTGTATGTCAATGCCTGTCCATGTTGTGGTGCTTAACATGACACACCTCAGAGTCCAAGATGTAAAAGCATGGGCAAGCACCTCTGAAAAATCACACATCCCCGTTAGCCAAAATATTTGTAGCTCAGGGGAGCTAGAATTTTTCTGTGACTTACATAGACAGCAAGATAATCTTAAGAAGAAAAACCTCTAAACTTTATTACCTTTATTCTACAGAAGAGGAACCTAAAAGACAGAAATTTTAAAGCTAAAGATGTCACAGGAAACGTCAACAAAGAATGTGGCTTTTTGTTTGAGCATTTTGAGGAAAGCTCCAATTTCAAAGAGGCTGAAGAGCCTACAGTGAGAGAAATAACAAACAAGCTTTACATGTGCTTACATATATGTTTTTGTCTATTGAGTTTAGACATAACTGCCTCCCTGATGAATACTTTTCTAAATGGGCAGAGCCTCACGGCCAATAAAGACTTGTTTCAACTGATGAAGGCAGGGAGCCTTATTTGTTTTAGCCAAGAGAAGACAGCACAAAGGAAATCTGGGTCTCTGGAGAAGGAAGATGGGGCAAACAGCAAAGACCCCCATGTTACACCACCAGGGATGCTGCTTGTGTTAGAAACTCTTATTTAATCTTTTATCCAATTTTCCTATCCTGTCTAAACACCTTTAATTCAACTTGATTTAGAATACCGAATATATGAGAGATTTCTTTCAAAATAATATAAAATACTGCTAGTGAACAGCTGAGAAGATGAACAGATGTCTAGAAGAAATTTTTCAAATATCACAGCCTGACTTCTAAATGAACCTGGACTTCCTTCAATCCCAAATTAATGTACAATTTATGCACACATTTGTTAATCATTTAGTGCCTTGCACATCGAAGTCCGATGTTTGAAATTCCTTATGCCTTGCAGCTTTAGTTTTCCTCAGCTGCTGACCTAAGATAGTAAAGACTATGTCAAAGAAGCAGAGGTATTGATCCTCCATGGGTCCTCTGCTTCTGTTGATGGATTTTGTTATATTTCCTGAGCTGTATTTCTTCTACTTAATGCTGTGTATCAAACACTCTATCACCTCAACCAAAAGTAATTTGTATTTCTGTGGAATCCTTAGCCACCTTGGAAAAAATACCAGGTGAACCGGTACAGAAGTGTCTAAGAAGTGTCTCTGCCTTCTTATTTGCCTGGACTAGTGAAAAAAAAAATCAAAAACCAAAAGCAATCAACCAAAAAGCCACAAGAAAAAAACAACGCAAAACAAACCAACAGAAAAAAATCTAAGAGGTTGTTTTTCCTTCCATTCAGTCAGGGAGTTATAGTCTCCCTCCACAGCACAGCACCAATCTGAGACTTCTCAGAATCTTGCTCCAAGTGTCATTTCAAAACCAAAAATGGGCTGCTCTCTGAGGAAGAGCATAAAGATAATTGGACACAAAATAGGGAAAAGTCCTGAAGATTGGGTGAACATTGGGTTTTTATCAGTTTCCAGTCTTTGGCTTCTGCCCTGTTCCATCTGTCTTTTAAGTCAGTCTCTGGCTTTATAACTGAATACTGACCTGAAGTTATGGGCCTAGACCAGGCTATGTTTTTCTTAAAAGAAATAATCCAATGCTATTATGATTAGCAGGACAAAGACTAGACAAATCATTTGATACTCTGGGGAGCTCCTTTTCCTGTTTTATAAGAGGAATCTGAATCAAAGAATTTACCTCCATGGAAGAGACACTTTGCTCTGTAGATGAATAGGAGCTGAGTCTCTCCCTTGAGCTTCCTTGATAAAGAGTTCTGGTTTGGGTTAGAGCTGGGTTCTAGACCTTATCCAAAAAAGATTTATGAAAGAATGGCTGGCAGGTGTGTATGTCTGCAGAAGACATATGTTACTGGCATTGCATGTATGCATGCACAGACACATTTTACTGACAAAAAAATGGATGCCTTCAGGATTCATCCAAGCATGTCCCTTGGACTTACAGTGCCCAAAGTGGCAGTTAGGCATCCAGCTGGTTTTCTGAATTATTCATATTTTCTCCCAGTTTCTCTTTCAATTTACCCTCTTACTGGAAAACCTGTGTGTTACAAATAAACATATCCCAGCAGCTGAAAATACATTAAAGAATACTCACCCTGCAGTATTTCAGGTCTTAATAAAGACACTGACCCAAGAAAAAGAAACTTATAAACTTTAGTGTTGGCAGGTAAAGAGTTTTTCACTGAAACTGTCTCTTTAGATCACAGATTTTGGCTAAACTGTGTTTATACACACCTCAGCCATGATACAATATATATAGGTATGGGCCACCCTCTATTTCAGGTCTTGTCAAACTAGGCTACAAGAGAAAAGGATTGTGATTTGTTCCCACACCACTTGGCCCTGGTGGGTATGGTAATTTCTTTCCTAATAGCTTGAAACACATAAAAACATCCTTTCCCTCTAGCACAGGTGCCACCCTATGGAGAGCTACTCCCATATCTGGTAGAGAGAATTAACCTTATAAACACTTCTACTGTCAAAAAGAGGCTATGGGTCTCCACAAACTGACCCTTTAATTGCCTTTAACTCTGCTTCCATCACAGACAGTTTTCTCAACATGATCACAGTTTCTTCATTGCCTTAGCAGAAAACCTCTGCCCATAGAAGGCAAAATACCTTTTATGGAACAGTGAGTGTGTAACTGTGAGGAGTAAAAGGCGTGAAACAAAGAACCAAGTTAACAAAAGTCTGAACAGCCCTTCTTGTTCTTCTAGCAAGACTGATACCCAGACTGACCTTGTCTGTTTAAGTGCCAGTTAAAGATTCTGATTTTCAGAGAATGAATACAGCTCTATTAATTCCCCAAGAGCATCAGTGTTTCAACTTTGGAGTGTTTCTGTAGGCAACCAAATATCCTAAATAGTGAGTGTTGGGTTCTAAGTAAGCACTCTTGACCTAGGGACATAATGTCTGAGACCTGAGATGGGACATAATCCAATCATATTACACTCAATGCACTGTCACTTAACTTAAAAAAGTAGATGGGAAGGGAACTACACAAGCCTTCTACTACATTTCTTGTAGCTCAGACTTTGGTTCATACACAAGACAGCCTCAAGAACTTTTAACTTTCTGCTACCCAAAAAGAAAGTACCCAACATACTAGACTGACAACAAAAGAAGGCAACAAGTGTTATTCTTTTGTACATAGGCATACAGATACACAATGACATGCATGTGCACATACAGGCACCCAATTTTATCTCTGTGCATCCACAAATGGTGCTTGATCATGAAACATGTGTTAGGACCATTCCACAGAAACTGTGGAAATCCCTTCTGTTGGTCCCTTTTTTCAAATACTTGTAAGTAACTTTATTCTTTGACTTTAAATGGGATTAAACTTGGCCCTTAAATAACTGCATTGTACCAGGATAGTGACACATTTGCTTGGAGATATCACAGTATCACAGTAATGATGAGGCTGGAAAAAACCTTAAAGATCATCCAGTCCAACCTAAAACCAACCAAGTAACCCTAAAAATCTGATATTTAGATCATGTCACTCAGCATTTCATCCATCCTAACCTTGAACACCTTCAGGGACAGTGACCCAACCACCTCGTGGGCAGCCCGTTCCAAAACCGGATCACTCTTTCAGTAAAAATCCTTTTCCTAATGGCAAGCCTAAACCTCCCACAATTGAGCTTAAGACTGTGACCCTTGTCCTGTTTCCAGTGTCCAGGGAGAAAAGACCAACCCCCGCCTGACCATAACCACCTTTTAGGTAGTTATAGACAGCAGTAATGTCAGCCCTGAGCCTCCTCTTTTCCAGGCTAAACAGACCCAGCTCCATCAACCTCTCCTTGTAGGGCTTACCTTCCAGACCCTTTACCAATCTAGTTGCTCTTCTCTGGACTCATTCCAGCACCT
>VZRI01002692.1:69045-81092 GCA_013397515.1 Upupa epops
AGGAGATCAGGTTAGTTAGGCAAGACCTACCCCTCCTGAACCCATGTTGTCTGGGCTTAATCTCTTGGCCATCACTCATTTGTTGCATGATAATACTCTGCTCACTGCAGGATTAGTAAAAGTAGTGTAGTCAGAGGCTCATCCACCAAACCTCAGCCTACAGCAATCTATCCATTCACGGTGTTTCCACCCAACGTGAACACAAGAGATTTCCCACTCTGACACATTATTTCCTGTAAAACAGTGGTGACAAAACTAGTGTTCCTACTTGTTTGGTAATGTGAGAAATACCTAATCCTGCAGGAGGGAATAGAAGGTAGGGAATAATTTCTCATATTGAGAGCCTCTAACTATCACTCCAGAAAATCTGTACCTACTTAAAATGCAAGTGCATAAACAATGAACAAACGGCACAGGAAAGATGCTGGACTTGGACATCTTTTCTTCTTGGCTATGAGAGATGGTAGAGAAGGTTAACCAGAGCCATTTGTCTTCCCATCCTCAACACATACTTCTTTCAAGAATTAATTCTGCACATTGTGCCCCTACACTGATCAGTTCTGTTTTCACAATGAATGAACGGTGATTGTGATCCGTGGCAAAAAGAAAATTTTTTTTGAGTGATTAATCCTTAATAAAACTTAAAAGACTCAAGAATGTTCATGTGTTATTTGGAAAAATATGGTTAACAGAAGTCATTGAGTTGTAACTTCATCTTTGCTTATCTAAACATGAAATCAACAGATCTGGTTTTGGGCCAAATCTTACCAGACAGGATTGTGCACTGCAAAAGCTACAACCCACTCACTAGGATTACTTGGCAATGAATGCTGGAAGCATCAACAGAGAAACCATAGACAAAAAGAAGGGGAATATAAGGCAATCTTTTTTCACCACCTTACATCCTGAAGGCCTGAAGACCACAAGCAATACAAGTGATTCTGTGCCAAATGTAGCAGGAGTATATTTGTATCAGCAGATGGTATTAGAATAGAGTCTAAAACAGGTTAGATGAACCACACTCTGGAATTGTTTGTTTCTTCCTGCTGATTTCAAGCCAGCCTACTTCAGAAGCAAAACACTACACTGTACATTTCTAAAACTGATTAAGATGGTTCTTCTTCCTTTTTCACACTTCCTCATCTGAAAGCAGAATTATTTGAGTTGTAATTGCTAGTAATTACCAGTGATCATGATTTTTGTAGCTCAAGTTAAAAAAAGTCAACCAAAGAAACATATATCATAGAATCATTAGAGATCGGAAGGGGCCTCGAAAGATCATCTAGTCCAATCCCCCTGACACAGCAGGATCACCTACACCAAGTCACACAGGAACACATCCAGGAGGGTCTTGAATATCTCCAGAGAAGGAGCCTCCACAACCCCCCTGGGCAGCCTGTTCCAATGCTGAGTTACCCTCACTGTGAAGAAGTTCCTTCTGATATTTATATGGAATCTCCTCTGTTCCAGCTTGCACCCATTGCCCCTTGTCCTATCACTAGATGACCTTGAGAAGAGCCTGGCTCCATCCTCCTGACACCACCCTTCACCTATTTGTAGACATTAATGAGGTCACCCCTCAGTCTCCTCTTCTCCAAACTAAAGAGACCCAGCTCCCTCAGCCTCTCCTCATAAGGGAGGTGTTCTACTTCCTTCATCATCTTTTTTGCTTTATGCTGGACACCTTCCAGCAGCATTGTGTCTTTCTTGAACTGAGGGGCCCAGAACTGGACACAATACAACATTTTTTTTAAAAAAACAACAGATTTTTTGTCATTTTCCTCTACCATCTGGGTTTTTTTGTATCATACTAAAAGTTGTGTCTAGATAAGAATCATAAAACTCACTGTGTATCTGCAGAGTCCATTGCCCATGGAATTTAAGTCCAATGCAACTCAGTGATAACTACCACCATAAATTCAAAGGGACTAAAGGAAAACTCGATTGCAGATTGCTTTGAAGAGAATCTTCACACAGCCTGATAGTCAAAGCCAGTCTATGCAAATGATGCAAAAATATTCTCTGAGAGGGATATTATCCCCGTTTTGTCATGTTACTCTGCAAGAATATTTAGGACAGTAAAATTCTGTTTTCATGGAAATTTGAGGAATGTAGGAGTGCTGTAAAACATCTACATCTTACAGGCTCATGCTGAGAGCTATAGCACAATGTACTCAGTCAAAGTAGAACAATACTATATGATCAGAAAGTTAACGAACATGTGAAAGCACAAAGCAGCCTCTCTTGCAAACAGCTTGCAAGCAATCCATTGACAGACAAAAAATGTATATGTCATCCATACAATTATTTTAGATGAAACCAGATTAGGAAGATCTTCAATTCATAATTCATAAGAAAAATGTCGTATCAGAGTTTCATCGAGATCACTCGAACTCTTGAACTGAGGGACCCAGAACTGGATGCAATACTCCAGATGCTGTCTCACTAGTGCAGAGTAGAGGGGTGCAAGAATGTCTCTCAATCTAACCACCCCCTTTCTGATCCACCCCAGAAAGCAAACACCAAAACCCACCCACAAACTTTTGCTGCAGAAAATACTATAATGGGAAGAGCTTTGACAGTGACAAAAAGGGTGAAAAGGATACTTTAGTTCTGTAAGACAGGAAGCCAGGGTTATATGGTCACTGGAAAGCAATACTGTTCCTGTGAGAAGTAGATGGAAAATAATCTAAACTCAAACACAGCTACAAACATCTGGATACTCAGCTGCCCTGCTGGCTGAGAGGAAGCAGGTGCAGTTGTCCTCTTGGTTCAAATCAGCCTTATGCAGCTCAAGGTAGACAGTACTGGAAAAGGCTAATGACCCCCAAATGGAAACATGACCAGTCCCAATGCCGTGGACAGGACTGTCAGGATTTCAATAGAAGAAATGGATCTTGGGTAGTGTCTACCACAAGAAGGGTCTCATATTTGAAGATCATAACCTTTTCCATACTCTCCTCGGTAAACCTCCTCCCTTGAGCCAAACAGAAAGAGAGGAGAGAGCCTCAATATCTTTTAAGAGGAAAGAATCTCAGCTGGCCTGTTACACTGGAAGGATTCAAGTACTGAGGTGTGGCCTGACAGGATGTATCTGTTCAGAAAGCAGATTTGTAATGAACAGGATTGCTTAGGTCAATGGAACTGGAAAAAAAAAAAGGCTAAACTGAACATCTGCCAGGTTTGCAAATAGCATAGTCTTATTCCAGAGGGGGCTATAATTGGCATATAAATAAGCAAGCTTATTTGTATGGATGATTGTCGGTGTACATGCAAACACTGCATACACTGTCTTGGTACCACTTAAATTGCTCTAAAAGCCACCATTAAGACCTTAACTATATTGTTAAGTCTTGGAGAGCAGGGTAGGAGAAAGAGACCTGGAGATCCTGGTGGCCAGCAATGTGCCCTTGTGGCCAAGAAAGCCAATGGTATCCTGGGGTGGATTGGAAAGGGTTTGATTAGTAGATGGAGAGGGGTTCTCCTCTCCTTCTACTCTGACCTGATGAAATCACATCCGGAATATTGTGTCCAGTTTTGGGCCCCTCAGTTCATTAATCTTTATATATACGTAAAGGGTGAATGTCAGGAGGACAGAGCCAGGCTCTTCTCAGTTATGTCCAATGATAGGACAAGGGGCAACGTGTGTAAGTAAGCTGGAACATAGGAGGTTCCACATAAATAAGAGAAGAAAGTTCTTCACTGTGAAGGTGACAAAGCACTGTAATGAGCTGCCTAGGGGGGTTGTGCAGTCTTCTTCTCTAGAGATGTTTAAAATCCACCTGGACACATTCTTCTGTGATTTGATCTAGGTAATGCTGCTGTGTCGGGAGGAGTGGACTACATGATCTTTCAAGGTCCCTTCTAATCCTTAGCATTCTGTGATTCTGTCATTCTGTTTACCTATGGGAATTTTAAAATAAACAGAAGCAGAGAAGTTTCATCAAAAGGAAGCTGGTAATGAAGCATCTGTCTTTCTGAACAGGTCTAGTTTATCTTAGAATACAGAAGCCCAGGGAGAAGAATACCAAGGAATAGAAACAGCTTAAATTAGCACAAGAACACATGGGTATAGTAAACTGCCTATGAGATTTAAGATGTGAGATGTTGCATTTTGCAATGCTTTTCTCATAGGGATAAATAAATAAGCAAGCAAGCCAACCCCCAAAATAATTCTCAGTAGCTTTACAATGAAATTAATGAGACGACAATATAAAAATGGATACCCAGATAGCAGATGACCAAAGCCCAAACTTCCTTGATTCAGAAGAAACATTCAAGTTCAATTTCTAGGATTATTTTATTCCTGCAATCATTGATCTCATTTATACTTTATTTTCCCTTCCTAAGGATTACACTAAAAGCTATACTAGAAAAAGCAGCCTCTAGAACTTCCAAAGAACATCAAGAAATACAAGTATAGAACCCTGTTTTAGATAACTATCCACAGGTGAGAAATTAGTATCACCAGATTCCAGAGTAGTAACTAGCCAGAAAAGTTTGTGATGTCTGACCAGAGAAAAGCTGTTAGTAAGATTCAATTTTGAGCCTCTACTCCTGTCTCTAAGATGTGTAATTTCTTCAGCTGGTTAAGTGAGGAATTGTTTTCCATCAGAGTCAGAAAGAGTAGAGAAACTTGACATAGTCACTAGCTTAAATTCTGGATAGATTCAGATGAGATACAGGACACCCAGGTCTTACTCAGGAAGAATTTCTCTAAAGCTTTCTTGACTGACCACAAAAGTCCTAGTGCCTGTGTTACTGTTTATTCTTGAATTTCTTCTCTAACATTTGGATGTAGATGGAATGAAGAGAGGTGACCTACAATATATGACCTTGGAGCAGCTGCTGTTTAGCAGCTCTGCTTCACCATATTGCTCTCCTTGTACTCTATCACATGCATGGGTATACTACAAGTAAAAGCATGGAATTTATGTATTGATGTTTCTTTACACAGCAAGTTGATACATGTGTGAGTTATTACTACAGAGCAACTGCCCAATGTAAGACAACTTCAGAAACTGTTATCTATGTCCTACCTTCTCATCTAAACCTGAATATACTTCTATTCAATCCTCTGCTGCCATTTGTTTGATCAAATGTGGAAGCACACACGAAAGCCATGTAGCACTGCCAGAAAACCCTGTTCTCTGGCCACCAGAGCAAACTGCTCAAGACATTCCTATATTCAGTTTAACATGTGACCTCTGCTTTTCCTCTGTTCTTTTACTTCATTTATTTGCATTTGAAGTCGGAAATCCATGTCTCAGGTCCTGCCCTAAATATGCCTCAAAAATAGTGCTAGGAGTTTAGCAACTTATTGCTGCTTTATGTGAGCAAGGTTTTGTGAAAACATGTACAGTTGAAAAAACAATTTTGGCCAACTAACACTTCCAGACAAATGATCCCCAGATTGCTTAAAAATTGCATTGTGACAAACCCAGGACAGAATAAAACAGTAACCAAAATAGGACCAACTCGAAGAAAATATCAACTTCCCCCTCTGTGAAATGTACTATCTAATAGTTTTATTTGCATAATCCCCAGCAAACTAGTGACTGCTTTCACCTACCTTTTACAGGTGGATAAACCATAGCTTAGCATTTATTAAGTGATTTGAAGAAAGATATAGATGAATTCACAGAATTACAGAGTTTTTGAGGCTGGAAAAGACCTCTAAGATCATCAAGTCCAACCTGTGGCCTAACATCATCACAATCAACTAGACCATGGCACCAAGTGCTACATCCGATCTTAAAGTTTCCAGTTATGGCAACCCCACCCCAGGAAGTCCATTCCAGTGTCTAACCACTCTTTCTGTGAGGAAGTGCTTCCTAAAATCTAAGCCTCTTGTTCTATCACTAGTCGCCTGGGAGAAGAGCCTGACCCCCACCTGTCTATAACTTCCCTTCAGGTAGTTATAGAGAGCGACAAGGTCCTCCTGAGTCTCCTCCAGACCAAACAACCCCAGCTCCCTCAGCCTCTCCCCATCTGACTTTCCCTCTAGTCCCTCCAGCAGCCTTGCTCTCCTCTGGACCTGCTCCAGTACCTCAATATATTTCTCGAAGTGAGGGGCCCAAAACTGCACACAGTACTTGATATGAGGTCTCTCCAGCGTCCAGTGCAGGGGGAGAATTACCATCTCTACTCCTGCTGGCCACACTATTCCTGATACAAGCCAGGATGCCATTGACACCTGGACAACTGCTGACTTATACTCAGCCAGTTGTCAACCAATACTCTCAGGTCCTTCTCTGCCAGGCTGCTCTCCAGCCACTCATCCCCCAGTCTGCTGGGGGTTATTCTGGTCAAAATGTAGGACCCTGCACTTGGCCTTGTTAAACCCCATCCCATTGGTCTCTGCCCATTGACCCAGCCTCTCAGAAGCATGTTCCTCTCCTTCAGCAGATGGACACTCCCACCCAACTTAGTGTCATCCATGAATTTGCTAAGGGGAGATTTGATCCCCTCAGCCAGATCATCAATGAAGATGTTGAATAGAACTGCACCCAGCACTGATCCCTGGGAGACACCACTGCTCACTGGACACCACCTGGTTGGGGCACCATTCACAATCACTCTCTGTGCCTGGTCATCCAACCAGTTTGTAACCCACTGGAGGGTGCACCCATCCAAGCCATGGGCTGCCAGATTTTCCAGCTTTACTGAATTCTAGGTAGACCACATCCACAGCCTTCCCCTCATTTGGTTGGCAGCTCACCCAGTCACAGACTGAGATCAGATTGGTTAGGCAGTAGAACCTAATCCAGTAGAAACATTTGACCTGATCCCAGACCTCTTAATGCATAGCATTTTTGCTTCTTTCTTGGGAAGAGAAGCAGTTCCACTTCTCTCGTTCACCATCACGCTGGTGACATCATCTTAGTTGCTTCACGTGCATTCAGTGTTGTTCTCTCATAACCCTTATTACCACAAACTGAAAAGAAACTGTTTTGGAGGTCATCTCTTTGTTAGACTCCTTTCCCACCATTTTCTGAATTAACTCATAGTACTACTTCTAATTCTTTTGCCTCTTCCAGACAATAGTTCCATCTGGTTTATAAATATTATTCTTACATTTTATGATATACATCTTTATTTCAATTCTTTCACCATTCCTGCTTCCAACAAGTGGGGTTTTTTTTAACTTCAGTACCTTTCTCAGTTTTGTAATGTAGAATACTGATTTGAAATTTGAATGTTATGTAAATTAGAATGAAGAGCTTTTAATCTCCTCTCATGTCTCTTTATTGTTCTCTTCCGGTTTTGAGACCTACCCATGTTTTCCTGTCCTTCTCTGCTTTGTTGCCTGTACTGACAGATGGATTCCCATACATTGCTACAAGCTAACTTCAAACTGAGTGCTGCCTTCTTTCATGGGACACTTGGTCACTGAGTCTGGATGAACTCAACCTTCACTGCTTTCTCCCCTGCTAATCCAGAACCTGCCAGCTGCAAATGCTGGAGGTTTTTTTTTCCCTGTGACTTGTGCATTCACGATCCTCTCCAGGAAACTGTAAACCAAATATTAGCCCTCAAGAATGTACACATTGTGTTTTGGGTTACTGTGTAATGGTCTACCCATGGCGGATTGGAATCTTTCTTTTGGCTTAGCTGACTGTAGTGCAAACACTGAGAAAAAAGGTAACACTATATACCTGACTTCTAAAAAAAATCTGTTATCTCTAACTTCATAGTCTGGTGTCACTTAACAAAATATGTACATTTAAAAAGTCATGAGATGGTGAGCTTTAACATTGAGAGGTGTTCCCTTTCCCATTACAGGAATGAGAACTATTTCTAATGAGATGTCAAAATCTCCAGTTACTATTTAGTCACAATAAATAAAAGTTGTAACAGCAAATAAAAGACTCTGTGGCAACACAAATATCACAAAAGAAACCACAGAGATACCTAATACAATCATAAGGGAGTAAAAGAGGATATATACATTTTAAAATAGCATTTAACAAAACTCTCCTGTAAAAAACACACATTACAACCTCAAGAGACTATTATTCATGTTGAAATATGTGATTAGTGTTATTTTCAAACATCAGTGGAAAACAGTGTCACACAGAGATTTTTCAGATGAAAATTATTTTTTCCTGTAAGGCAGAAGCTCCCAAAGTCAACACTTTAACTGGAGAGAACATGAGCCGTGGACTATTTCAGCTGCTGTAAACTGGTAAATAATGACTTTAGCAAATGTCGGTTGGAAAAGCCCAGAGCTGGGCAGGGGGGTTGGCCAGCAGGTGGCGAGTTTTCTTCAGGATTGCGCTTTCAAGAAAAATTTTTCACAGCCCCGTCTGTGCCAGAATGCCCTGAGCGTATCCTTCCTATGGTCTTTCTTACTAAAGTCTATCTTAAAATAACCTTAAGGTCTGACCTCAAACCACAAACAGCAGGAAGCTCTCGGTTAGAGTTGAAACTGTCAGTTGTTAACCTTCCCGTTGGGCCAAAGTATTATAGGGTATTTGCTATTTAGGATCACCTGATGGCACAATGCTCCCCAGTTAGATGACCTTTGTCTCTAACACTTCAGCATAGCTGTGTGTGGTAGAAAATAGTCTTTCTTTTGTGACTTTTAGCTGATTTCTTGGTTTTCTTTCCATGTAGTTCCTGTGGGAACGTATGTCCATTTTGAAAGGTAATACTAAAAAACCCAAAAAAAAACTCCCCAAGGGGAATGGAATGGCCCTTTTCCCCCCAACTCCTAACTTCTCCCATTCCATCCTCTCCTCTCTCCCTCCCCTCCCCACCCCCGACTGCTCCAACCCCNTCTTACATACTCTCCTCAATAAGCCTCATTTTAAAGTTGTTCTAAATAATAAGACTCTTGCTTGATCAGTATTTCAATATACGTCATCTGCCTTGACACTGTTGTTAGATATTACTGTCACTAAAGTCAATCATAAAAACAGATTTTTGTAGAAGAAGACTGGAACTCCACAGCTGCTTCAAAGCCACGCAGTCACATCAGCAATGTATATGACTAGAAATCAACTGGTATCTGGCAATCATCATTTTATAGAAGAGAATAGACATAGAAGTGATTTAGAGGACTGGGGTCTGATGTCACTGAATTAAGAATGTCCCTTGTGGAGGTCTGGCCAGTGTGTGTGCCAGCAGCACTGGTCAGTTAGCTGCAGAGCTGCAGCCAGCTGAACAGAAAGAGGTGCTTGGGTCACCAGCTACAAATTTGTGTGTATAGTGGGGAAATTGACCCCTGTACATGTGCCTTTTAGTCCTGTCGAGAATTCCCTTGCTGGTGGATAGGAGCTGAGAGTGGCAGTATCAAATATTCACTGAAAAGTGAGTGTCCTAAACCTAATTTTAGAGCTTGACCCCCGTTGACTACTGCTCCAGGATGACCTCCCTTGAAGGCTTTCCAAGGTCCAGGCACTGGTTATTTAAAATACCACCCACATTTCAGAGCTGTAGACAGTGAGTCAACAGATCTGACCTTGCAGAGCTGCCCCAGGAGCCTGTCTAAGACTGCAGAGCAGGATTGCACAGGGTCTTCACAATCTTCAGTGTCTCTTCCCTTTGCTTTCTGTACTGAAGAGGCATGGCAGCTGGTGCATCAAAAGAATGGAAAGTGCTCACATCACTGGGAAGAGGGTCAGAGTTCTGTGACACAAAGACTGGTCAAATCTCCCCTGGTGCTGCTATACATGAACTGAAACGGCCTTTGGGCTCTGGTGCCTAGTCTACCAGAATGAGGTTATAGCATTATTAGCAATTGATTGAACTTCATCTTGTTTCATTACTTATCCTGGGATCTGTGCAATGAGTAAAGCTAGAATGAAATCCCAAATAATTATGATATAAAAACTGGAGTCCTGTTTATTTTGTTGTCTGAAGTCCTGCTAAGCCCAAAGGAGGTACTACTGAATTCCTGCTACAAACTGTTGCTGTGGTAAGTCCTAGGAAAAGCTTTTCCAAAACACAAAAATAAAACATTTCACTTTTCAATTGTAAAAGGTTCTTGTAATGTCAGTGTATGATCTATCAGCTACTTTATAAACTTTATAACTACCTTATTAGAACTGAAGAAAAAGGCTGATAAAAATGCAGAAACAGAAAACATTTATACCCATCTCACCTTCAGGCAGTGAACTGAGATATCTTATATAAGGTCCATTGGCTCTGTGTATGTGTCAGCATAGCGTCAATCAATAAAGGTTTCTCTGAAATGCGAGCATTTAACATTGGTAGAATTTATCTCCACTAAAGAATGTGGGACCAAACACTTCTAATTTAAAGGTAACAGTTTAATTGGAAGAGAAAGACATCTGCACAGTTGCAGGTGTAAGTGAGCTTGGAGAAAGTTTCCTTTGCTTTCAGGAAGTGCTGGATCCACCGGAGACTACTAGCCCAACGTCACTGTAATTGAATTGCTCAAAGGAAGGTGAATGCTCCTGATTCCAGACCTGTGTTTGACCAAGCAATGGCAAGCAAATCTTGCCTTCATTCATTGAAACTTATGGAGTCTTCCTTCTTTTAACTCTTAGCTGTAGTAAGCACGAAACTCACCCAATACAAGTTATTCCAAAAACTTCAAAAGATAAAGGTTGCTGACATTCCTTGAATTAATGTACTAGTCATTCTATCACACATACTCTGAGGCTGCTTGTCCTAATCTCTCTCTATGCTGGCACAAACATACACAGGTAATTTCCTTTTCTGTGGGTAAATATATAATATGTATACACATGTACCGCTAATTCCATACACAGTTTTTATTTTTTTACTCCTAGAAATAGTTCTTTCATCTCTGAGATATTATTCTTTGTAATCCCTTATCCCGGCCTAGCCTGAGATGGATGAGTTGGAGAATATCCCTGCAAAGTTTCCAGGCTTGTGGAAATGTATTTTTCATAGTAGCAAAGAAAGAAAAAGGTTTTCTCTGCAAAACATGTGGCACAGGCATAATCCACAGCACAATGATGCGATGTCCAGGCTTTGCTGGCATTCCACTTGAGCGTTCCCAATTCACACTGGTCTTTGTCTCATAGGCCTGTTCTGAGCTCATGTCACCAAAACCTTCAGTTCCTCTGGGGTCATTAAATCCTTAGTCAATTTCCAGCAGATATGGGAATTGTATGTGAATGAAAGCAATGTACACAAATCATTCCAGCCACCCTTGTATTAAATGAACTTTTTTAAGAAGCTGGTTTTGACCTGATAGAATATAATGGTTTCAAGGGAACCATATAGCCATTACAATCCATCATATAAATGAATACTTAGGGACAGGTAAATCCAAAGATTATTTGACTGTTACACATACACTGGCACAAAGGGGGGTGGAGGATAGACCCCTCAAAACTGCAGTGAAAACATCTGTACTTTTAGGAAACTCTTCTTAAATACCAGCACATACATAAACTTTCTCATATTTCCAAAATGATCATCGCATTTTAAATCAAAATTACCCACCCAGTATAAAGTTACGTTTTGGATGCATTACTAGTAAATTATCAGTTTAGAAAAGCAAGGGGGTTTAGAAGGATAAAGGGTACTTTATATGACCAGTTCTGATTGTGGACTCTGCCTTCTCTATAACCTGATGGTTTTTCATGTGTTATTAATTATTGTGTAGTGTACTCTACTGTACTTCTTTAACTTCTATGCCAGATATTTACAGATGAGGAAAAGAAAGCATTATAAAATAGAATAGTGTTCTCTAAACCTTGCTTTTGCTTCCTTTTGTTGCTCTCTTATGATGTAAAAACAGATAAATGATTTCCTCTTTCAAATACAACAAAAAGAAATGACTCCTGAGAGGAGCCCTATGATGCCAAGTTTGAGCCTGGATCGAATTTTTACGACAACTGTAAAAACTCCTGAAAATAGGAAATTATAATGGAAATGCTGAGTATAGCTGCAGCAGGGTGAGCAGCACCAGCACGGTATTACTAGTGATCTAAAGGGACTGGAAGTTAAAGTGGAATCATTTACACAACTGACTTCACACCACTTTGCAAACAAGGGGTGGGTGGGTGGGTGTGTTGTGGCAAGGGACATCTTGTTCTTAATTA